>JASCZW010008360.1:0-51787 GCA_034211315.2 Aedes japonicus | reverse complement strand
AGGAATGAGCGATAAAATGGCAATAACATCAAGATATTGGATGTATTGTCGCACGGGGGTCCTGCGGAGCTCGAAAGCACCAGCTTTTAGCTATATAAAGATTGAACTCGAAAAAAATGCGACACTTTTTTTTGGGTGTAACTTTTTATCGCGTGTGTAAAAATAAATGGAATTTTGTATAATACTATTTTAGAGTGTTATTTTTATGTTTGCAAAATCGCGATCTGTCAAGTAGTTTTCAAGATGCATTCGAAACAAGAAGAGCTACGCCAGCAAATCTTGGGTGCGGTCATCGAAAATCCTGGTCAGTCGCACAGATGGATCGGCAAAAGGCTTGGAATCCACCATTTCGCCGTGTCCCGCGGTGTGAAGATGTTCCAGGTGACGAAGACCATCGAGCGGCGAGCTAGAAGCGGACGAAACCCGAAAACGGAATACCCAGAGTAGGCGCGGAAGATAAGGCAGTATTTTAAGAATAACCCGAACCTTTCCACCCGAGACGTGGCCAGAAAGGTCAATTCGTCGATGTGGTTCGTCCAGCAGACCAGGAAGCGGGCTGGATTTCGTGTGTTTAAGTTCAGGAAGGCACCAAACCGGACTAATAAGCAAAACACGGTGACCAACTAAAATTGCGCGCGGAAGCGTACCGTGAGCGGCTGGTCAAGCCAGGGACGACGAGACATATATCAAGGCGGATACCAAACAAATCTCCGGCCTCGAGTTTTTTGTCAGTATGTCCCGCATGGAGGTTCCGAAAAAGTTCCGAAAGAGAAAGATGGACAAATTCGCGGAGAAGTACCTGTTCCAGCAAGCCGTTCGTTACAACCGGCACCATGAACGGGCAGATTTATCGAGAGGAATGCTTGCAGAAGCGCTTGCTGCCCTTCCTCCACTCTCACCGTGGTCCCACGCTGTTCTGGCCGGATCTCGCTTCCGCGCCATTACGCCAAGCCTGTAATGGATTGGTACGAACCGAAGGGACGTTACTGTGGTCCAGAAGAAGGCGAACCCGCAAATACACCAGAACTTCAGTCCGATCGAAAAGTTTTGGGCGATAATGAAGAAGAAGTTGAAAAAAAGCGGAAACACATTCAAAACCGATGAAGCTTTGAAGAAAAACTGGGAGAAATTGTGTAAGGAAGATGGACAAAGCCTTGCCCAAGATCTCATGAGCAGTGTTAAGAGAAATGTTCGAGCATTCAGCTTGGGGGAAGAAATTCAATGAATAAATTAGGCCAAAGCATAGTTAATATATAGTTATTTAATCCCTTGAAATTTGAGAAGTATCCGATTTAAAATGAATTTTGGTAATCATTTTTGGGTGTCTCATTTTTTCCGAGTCCAGTCTTTATTTAGATATGCATTCTATGGATTCGATGGGTCAGTTTCGTTAGATCATGGTACTTTATCACACCATGTATGAATCATTTGTAATTTAATTTTGGCTAAATCTTGCAATTTTAATTCTCATTCTTTAGATATTAGACTGTAAATTTTTGTAATTTTATTGCACTTGGGTTTTATGAATCTCTTGGATATTTTATAAGGAGCGTATTCTACTATTTTTTTATGTGCAATATAATAGCGGATCGTTTGCGTTTCCTTTTCCTATAGCTCAATTTACTGTGAATTCGCTATAAGCCCTCTCTTCCTTCTTGAAGCTTAATAAGGACGTGCTTTACTTTTGAATTACATTTTTGGCGCTAAGGTACTTAAAATTTTAATAGAAATTTTTAATTCTCTCAAAAATAAGCAGTTCGTTCAAATATTGAACTGATTATAAGCACTTGGGAAAATTATTGTTTGTAGAGATTTTGCTTCTCTTAAACATGAGTTAACATGAGCGGTTATAGAAATAAATTCATCGATCATCATTGAAATTAACTCACTGAACCAGCTCCCTTTGCTAAGGAAAAACTAAATTGAAATATATTGAGTTGTCAGAATTAATTCCAAATTTGGCCTATTTTGAAAAAGATATAATCCCTCGAAACAAGGTGTAACCAATCGTGTAATCTCACCCAAGTAGCACACTAAGGACGTTTTTAGTTGTTGTAACCTGATTATAACTTAGCAAGTCATATTTATGTTATCACAACTTAATGACAACAAGTGTGCTACTAGGGCAATTCTTTTAGGTCCACAAAAAAGAAATGTATACCAAATATTGAAGTTTGAAAATCCACAAAAGCAAGTAACTAAACTGTAAGTAAAATTTAGCAAAATATTTTGTTCGGCGAGTGTACAATATATTTAAGACGACATGTTACTTGTTGACACGTCACAAGGCGCAGAAAAACGGGTCACAGATTTTCATAGCGAATTCCAAATTTACTGGCAAAATTTACTTAAATGGAAATGTTGTTCAGTTACAAGGTAAAAAGGCATGTTTAACTACTTTCAATTCAGTGACCTTACGCTTCGACTTCTACGTCCTTGTTACCGTCTCGTGTTCAACCTGGTACCTATTTTAAGTATTTTTTTATGGTCTTAGTCTTTATCAAATATTAGGGTTTAAGTTTACTCACAGTTTCGTATTTGTAAGTGAAGTTTACTGTAGCAAATGCTGTTTTAATTACTCGAATATAACATAAACAGTATTAATGTTAGGTAAAACAGAAGTCGTATGCCAAAAATAAACCCAAATGAGCGCGAGATAGTTTCTCTCTCATGTAGGGGATGTGGGAGTGTTAAAAGACCGTTCGTTAGAACCATTTAAGCTATCGGTAGTATATGAGCATGATCAAGCGCACATTTTTTTGCCAGTCAAGGTGGTGCATTCGTTTATGCCTTGACCTATTTAATCCGCATGGGGATGCTTGGCAAAAGATTGTGTGCTTGTTTCGAAATACTACCTCATAATGCCTTCCGCTCTATTTCAAACTACTTCTATTCAATTTTCACAGCCTACCGTGCGCTAACGGAACTATCAATGCTCTCTCTTAAACAACTTTGTTCTAGCAAAAAAAGGGCTGTCTCCTCCTAGAGCCTCATGGTGATGAGAAATTATTTCCTTCTCAAACAACTTCATCAGTATTAATAGCTCATAACCTATAAATGAACTTTGGGATTATAATTGTTTGTTTAGAAACTTTCTATCAATTCTTTTGAACTGATAGAATATTAAGTTTTATGTACTGTACTATAACTTAATCGTAGTTTTAATAATTATTTTCAATCATCATACTTCACATCACCACAATGTTTAATGTCATCACCCTTTGTGCTGTCTACGGCTTTGACATATCTCCGTTTGCATTATCGGAGCAGTCGTGTGTCAAACGATTCGTCAACTCAGCAGCATCCCTGTTGATCTTTTCGGTTATAGCACCGATGGTAGTAACGCCTCCCGCAACATTCCTGTCCACGTAATACTGCGTTGGTCCAGCAGAATTGTTAAGCATTAGCTTTGTTAAGCTTTAGCGATTTGCCTATCGCGGTTATTTCCTCGAGCGTAACGGTCGCTTCGCCCCCTTCATCCGCAGATTCAGCTATCATCATGGGGGGCCAGGGACTCTGGTCGTGACTCGGAAAGAGTCCCCCGATGATGACCTGCAGTAGCTCTGGTGACTGCCCTTAGTTCTAGCCATTACCACCCGATAGGCGTCACCCCATGGGTTCGCGTTGGCTTTCAAACACAACCCTCAAAGCAGGCTCGTCTGCTGGTCTCCTTCTTGAGTGCGGCCTTAGCGGTGGCTAACACCACGCAGCGCTCCAGTCTTTCCAGGTCCGATCGATCCCTTTGCATTCTCCTTCTTGCTTGGTGGCAAGATCTCCGGAGGTCTGCGATCGTCTCTGTCGACCAGTAAACCAGCAGCCTGCCATCCCTAGGTTTAACCTTTCTTAGCATGGTTGCTACTACTAGTACCTACATTGGCCAGGTCTAAGTTGAGCCTGGCCAGGGCCTCCAGAAGAATCTGGCCCCTTGGGTTGGTCAGGCGACTGCCCCATTCTAACACACATGCGTTAAAGTCGCCCGCTACCACCAGCGGACTGCGGCCAGTTAGCTCTGTTGTCATTTGGTTCACCATTCGCGAGAACTGGTCGACCGACCATCTTGGTGGCGCGTAGCAGCTGCAAATGAAAACTCCGTTCACTTTTGCAACCACGAAGCCCTCGCTTGAGGTGGACACTACCTCTCGGTCCGGGAACTTGCCCGTCATTCATATTGCCGCCTTCTTACACTTATCCGCAACTCAGTTTCCGTTACCGCCAGAGATGCGGTATGGGTCGGATATTATTGCACCGTTCCCGACTCTCGAACTGCCTGACACAGCAGTTGCTGGGCCGCCTCACAGTGGTTTAGGTTCAACTGCATTACTCCCACTGTTTTTGCCTTTAAGTCTTCGCTTGTAGGCCGGGCACTTGGGGCCCCCCATGACGTGCTTGTCGTCTGGTTTCCCCGAGCACATCATACATTTGGGGGGCCTTGTGGCCTTTTCCTCCGCACCTTCGGCAAAGATCACGCCTGTCGGGGCCGTTTACGTCTCCCACGACACTGTGCCGCATCCCGGCATGGAGGTGCCTTGCGGTTGGTGCAAGCTCAGTGAACAGGCCTACCGCTGGCTTGAGCTTTTCTACCTTTAAGATAGCGTCTGTGGCTGCAACCGGCAGACGAATTGTTGCCACTTGGGTTCCAAGTGGACCCTTCCGCAGCCGTATGGCTGTCGTGGCAACCTCTATCTTACACTGTGTCTTGATGGCAGTGGAGATTTCGCCTACATCCGTGATCTCATCCAGGTTTTTACACTGGAGAGTCACTAACGTGGCCAAGGCACGTATCTCCACTCCCGCTCCCAGGGCCTGTTCGGCCTGTTTGGCCTCTACAACTAGTCTAGATTGTTCTGTATGCAATTCTGTACACACATCAAAATCAAAACCTCCTACCCTTTGTAGCAGATTCCCGGAGGTGCACCATCAATGCATTTTGAGACTATAACCTATAGAATGGGGTTTAAAACATTGTGTCTAGGTTAAAATTTTATAATTCTAAAAAGGGTTAACATCTGGGTCAATATTGACCCTAATGTCTTATGTGTCAGTATTTTTTTTAACCCCGAGGAAAGTTTGAAGGAAACCTTGGCAATATCGGTATGAAAGTTTAGGAAATTTCTCCAGTAGGATATTCAAAGCAAATCACCCGAAACCACAAAACGTTGAGAAAAAGCAAACCTGGGGAAATTTCATGAGTTTTGATTCCCATATAGCCAGGGTTTCCTTCATGTGAAAAGCCACACGAGGCCCCACAGGAACCTGTTACAGAATGGCCAGGAACAACTCGGCATGTGGCTCACAATGGAATTGAAATAGCTTGTAGAAATTATTACAAAGATTGTGGCATCCATTTCCGGACATCCAATTGATATTCCCAAATAGTGTCTCTGTATCGGACCACAGACCTAGAAACCCGGATTTCCAGGAACCAGATGAATCCAAACAGACTTTGCCGATAATAAACAAATGAGTTTTTGAATCTTACGGTGCCAAAATAATTAATCACGGTCAATAATTGCCAGGAAGCCGGCGTCGGTGGTGTAGTGGTAAGCGTGACTGCTACTGGCACCCCAGTGGGTCTGGGTTCAATCCCAGTCGGCGTCCTTGGTTTTTCTGAGGCGAATCTTGGTCACGTCTTCCTTCGGAAGGGAAGTAAAGCCGTTGGTCCCGGTTCATAGTCGTTAGGTAGGGTCCAGGTGGTGGAGTCGTGTCCCTGGCGTCGGTGATTGTCACCATGTGAGGAAATAGGCCGACGAAAAATAAATAATTAAAAAAAAAATATTGCCAGGGTTACAATCATTTGAACTTAGAGGGTATCCTATCGAATATTTAGAGGTGTTTTTTTTCGAACACATTAGGGTTAGTCTACTGTCGTTGAGCCGTTGACGAACATTACATCGATCGACACTAAAATTGAATTCAGCAATTCAGCAGTAATTAAGCAGTCTCCCAATGCTTAGCCAACCGAGCAATCCTGACACCCTCACGGAGTATTGTCAAACGATGACTGGATACGTTTTTCACTATTCCTCGACTGTCATGCTTCCTCCATATGTTTTGTACAGCCCTGAGCGAAAATGAGTATTTTTAAGCAACATTCCGGAGGTAAAGGCTGTTATCTCGATTTTGAATAACCAATTTTCTGGAATCAAGTGAAATCTATTTCCTAGACATTTAAAACTTTTTGAACTCACGTGGACCAACTTTGTCGAGAAAACACTAAATCCGCTATTGTTGTTATTGTTATTGTTAGGTGCATAAATCGTGCATTTAACTGAGACGTATCCGGGGACTTCCTCTCGCCGGGTCTATGCATCCTATGAATCCTTCCCGTTGCACGTTTTAGCTTGTGCGATACTCTAGACACACAGTGGGTGGTCGTATCCGGGTCCTCCACTGGGTAGGCGCATGTGTCCGTCCAGTTTCTGGTACATTAATTCATCTTTTTGCCTAACTTAAGTACTTATTACATACAAAGTTTTGAGAAAACTCGTGTGTAAAACGGCTAGTCGGTAGTAATTTGTATTGCACTCAATTGGCCATAATAATTTGGAAACTCCAAACCGCATTCTTTAGAATAATATAAACATAAGAAACATTTCAGAACCGATTAACAAGTCCACATTTATACCGTTTGGATTTTGAGTTTTAGAAACGTTTCATAAACCTATCTTATTAAATATTTATTCCTTCCAAATAAAAACGTAAAGGGTGTCCACGATGAAATTGCCACACACAAAATTGATTAGCGAAATTCGAGTTTTCATCCGATTGCCATTAAATTTTCAGGGATTGAGAAATAACTATTAAACTTCATTTTACCATTTTACTCGTATTTTATTTACAATCCATACGCAAATGCCCGCACCTTGGCCTTAACTCCGGCCATGAGATTCTGCACAACCTGTGAATCAACCGTTTTTTGCATGTAAACCCATACTTTCTTCAGTTCCTCAACTGTCTTCATTACCTTAGGTCGTTTAAGAAGGTGCTGCTTCATAATCGCCCAGTACTTCTCGATGGAGCGGAGCTCCGGAGTGTTGGGAGGGTTGAACATTTTCGGCACGAAATTGACCTTATTGTCCGCATACCACTTCAGCACGTCCTTGGAGTAGTGGCATGAGGCCAAATCCGGCCAGAAGATTGTTGGGACGTTGTGGGCCTTCAGGAGAGGAAGCAGCCGCTTCTGGAGGCACTCTTTTATGTACACCTGTCCGTTCATCGTGTCCTGGGTCACGAAAGGTGCACTCCGCTTCCCGCACGTGCAGATGGCTTGCCAAACCAGGAATTTCTTCGCAAATTTGGACATCTTCTGAGTGCGGACATGCTCCGGAACGCTGAACTTATCCTTTGCCGTGAAAAAAAGGTTGCCGGGGATCTGTTTGAAGTCGGCCTTCACATATATTTCGTCGTCCATGATGCAGCATTCAACTTTCGTCAGCATGTTGAGGTACAACTTCCTGGCACGGGTTTTGGCGGACTTGTTCTGCTTCTCGTCGCGATTAGGGGCCTTTTGAAACTTGAACGTTCGAAGCCCAGCCTTAGTTTTGGCCTTCTGGACAAAACTTCGGCTTAGGTGCAGCTTCTTAGCCACATCCCGAACGGAGGCGTTCGGATTTCGGTTGAAGGCCCCAACTACGCGGTTGTGACTTTTTGTGTTGTACGGAATACTTTTTCCATCACTTCTGGGCTTCCGATCGATGGTCAACCGTTCCTCGAACCGCTTAATCACTCGCGACACCGTGGAATTCGCGATTCTCAACGTTTTAGCGATGGAACGATGCGAGAGATCCTTGTTCTCGTGATGAATGCGCAAGATTTTATCACGCACGAGCTGTTCTTTCGACTCCATTTCCGCGAGTTTTGATCACAGGACTTTAAAACTTGCAGGATGTAAATAATGCACTATGAACTGAATCCACCCATACTTTCATTAAATTCTACCCAACGGTTAAAAAGTTAGAGCAATTTCATAGTGTGGAAATTTCATCTTGGACACCCTTTAGAAGGTTCCCCGCATTGGCCAGCAATAAATTCTCTCTCAAGCATTCCCTTTAAACATCCAAATCCAACACTTTATCAAACCCAAACGTTTCTGGCAGGCAACTTATCCGCCAATCTGCACCTAGATGGTTAAGGATAGGTGAAGATTGATAGGGAAAATTGAGAGTGAAGGAGTCACCTTGAATGGTTACTAAAAAGAGACAAGCATAACAAAAAACAAAACAAAACAAAATAGATAAAATAAAACAGGATATTAAATATTGTCTTCAAAATTTGGTAGGAAATAAAATAATTGTTGCCTTAAAAGAAACAGAATTAAGAACAAAGATATAAGTAGAATCCTTGCAATACCCCCGGATAGTTGAAGAGCTAAGTCACTGCTCTGCAAAGATACTAAGATTTATTTTTGCGGGCTGTCGATGGTTCATTATAACTATGTGCTGGGCACTATTAGCTAAAATGAGCATCAAATGCCCTAGTAGCACACTTGTTGCCATTCAGTTGAAATAACATAAACAGGACTTGCTAAGTCATAATCAAGTTACTACAACTAATAATGATCGTAGTGTGCCACTTGGGAGAGTAGTGAAAAAAAATCATTGAATAAATGACTATAATACTCAGTTGTTTATTGAGCTGACGCCCATTCAAGCTCTATCTGATGAACTCATCTATAAACAAATCATCTGAAAGCTCATTTCTATTTTTCTCTTCGGCTCAGCTACCTAACTGTACATTCACAATCTACAGATTCAAAATCATGAAAGAAATTCCCACCGCCTAACATGCAAGTGGGCGGAATGTTACAGCTTGGAAAAATTGTAAAAGAAATCGATGGCACCACCCTCTCAAATTTAACGCTAATATGCTATTATAAATTTACAAGCTCATAACTGCATGCTAGTTTGATATTTGAAAAGTGTCCAAAAAGTGAACAAAAAGTCCAGGCACTGATGTAGTAGGGCATCCGAACTTTGAATTTGGACATTCGTGTCGCTTAACAAATTATCATAAAAATGTGCACGTTGGCCAACATTAAGTGTCAACCAGTGGGTACGTGTGCTCTACTCCAAATTCACCTTCAGTTCAATTTACCCAAGGTTACTAGATGTATGAAAAATATTCTACAACCTATTTAGGATAACATCTGAAAAATCCAAATTTGGCCAACACTACACTACCACTACATCCGATATTTAGATAAAAACTAATCTGACACAATTTGTTTATAACTTTTAATGATTTATGCCGGGGCCTCTGTAATAACACACTAAATAGTAATACTTTTCAAAAATCCTTATTCAGTCACGCACGAAGAACGAATATATTCAGTTCACAAAAAAATCATACCGTTGCACTTCGAAAATAAGTTTGATATCGTTTCGCATAGTAGTCATTCCAAAGAACTCTTCATGTTTACGCAACCAGCCGGCCACCATCGGGCCTTGATGTGATTTGAATGATGGCAACATAAAATATGCATTGTGAAAGAGAAGAACGACAAATTTTAAATTTAAGTTATTATAGGAATGTAATTAAAGTTCAAAACAAGTTCAACATTTCAGCCGGATATTTCAAATCGTCTTCGTTTGTGTCCGGGTACAAAACCATACCCGTAACCCAAAATAATCAGGATATTTAGTTCATGTTATATATTTACTTAATCTTGAATTCACGATGATTGTTAACAGATCCAGGTGTGGATTCTTCATAGGCTGCGCTAACAGCTATAAAATAAATACTGTGAGCAAAATAAGGGTGAATCCATAGATCACTGCAATCGTGGTTTTGAACTTTTGTCTATTTCCAAACGAAATTTGAAACTGAAAAATAAAAAAAGTAAAATAACAACTGTTTTCAGATTGAACAAACTTTAAACTAATTTTCAACAAACAACTTTTCAAACTACGGTCGTAACGCCTACTGCCTGCAAATGTTGAAACGACAAATTATGTAATATTTTACTATCCGTCAGACTGGCCGAGCAAATCGCTCGAGCAACAGCTTAGTTGGCTTAGGTCGAGAAATTATTCCTGCTAAAAATGTTGTAAAACAACTCACATTTACGAAGCCAATAAACACACAATTTATGCTCGCAGATCGCGTGAACTCTCGTATCTTCGTGGCGGCAGCAGCGTTCAAGACGGTGTGACAGATAGAAATCACATCTAGATTTATTTTACCGTTGTTATTACTGTATCGTCGAGCGCCATTAAACGACATTTGGACTATCAAATCTCGAGACGGTCCCTAAGCTGCCTGCCTGCAGGGTGCCATGTAGTCGAAAGTCACCCAGGGATCCGGGAGTCCATCAAGCACCCGATGTGGTCAGGCAGCGACCAAAAACCGCACGGTCGGCACAAGAATACGACCGTTCGCCTCGCGTCCATTGCGAAATTTATTGTACATTAAACAAGCGTTTGTCTTGTTTATACTTTTTTTTTCCTGATTAGTATTACCGTTCGCTTGTTGGATGTTTATTTACGCTATTAAATGCTCCATTTGAGAAACTGTTTGTCATTTGCATCGCAACACAGTATTTTTTATTTCCCACTCTCCCACGGAAGGTGTGTTTTGGGATGGTATTAAAACGCTCCTATTGGATTGGGTTGTTTCTCTAAAAATATTGCATCGCAGTTTCATCGACTGCGGAACGAGTGTTCAAACTTTTATCAAAGAATCTAAAAGCAGAAAAGTGGTCAACGAGTGCCTGTCGAAACCCATCAACTATTCTATTGGACAGATCAAAGTCTACGCTCAATTAATTCCCAATCCTTTCATTTTCCCATAGCTTACCTGAAAAGCAAATCGCTCAGTTGCAAGTTAATAGCATCGTTTGCGTCCAGTGCATTGATTTCAGCTACATGTGCTCCTCAGCCTTGACCGGAATTTTATTTTTGCATGCACGTAAGTACAGCCAATTCCCTATTGCGAGGGCTGTTTTGCGCGGATTTTGTAGTTTTGCTCGCAGTCAGTTCCACTGTACTATGTACGATGAATAACGTTGGCATGCTCGCTTACTTTGCCTCGGCGAAGATAGTTTTGGACTCGCAGATGTGGACCCGATGGATGGAGAGATACCGGCACTGGACATCAGTCACTGTCTTCGCAAAGGGGGTTGAATCTTGCGTAATATTGTGAATAGGATTGGCTAATAAAATGCTTTAGTGATGTTGGGTAACATGTTGATCAATATATGATGCATCACTAATATGTTCTCAAGAGAAGGTTATTTTTATGCTCAGAATAATGAAATAAAAATACGTGTTATACGTATTAAGCATTTAAGAAATAAATGAATGCTTCGACCAAAATATATGTTTAGATCAGAGCTGTTTATGAAAAAACCAACCATACTTCATAGTTAAAAGAGCTCTCACAGGGTTGAATCAAAATGGGGTTGAACCAAAATGTTATAATTCCAACCAGTGTGTATACTTGAAGCAATTATACAACAATAAAACAACAACCTAGTACTTTTCAGCTCGCTTTAAAGTTCATCATGGCGTCCATCGAGGAAAAACGTTCAGAATTCGAAATTTAATGAACAAGTTTTGAACATGAGGTCGTATGAATAAAAAAAGTATTTACTTAACTCTGCTCGACTATAAGTAAAGTAAACTTCCCTAGTATTTACTTGAATCCGTATGATAAAGAGTATACTTTACTAGCTTCGCACAAAAGTGTGTTCGAATTTCGAACACGGCGTTTAAAGGGTGATACGGTCAAAATTTGGTCAAGGGAAAACGCGTGAAATCGGTGAAATCGTTTATTTAAAAATCAAATCAAATTTCTTTTTCAAGTTCAATTAGTATAAAATTCAGGAAAAATATTCAGTTAGGCTTCCGCTTTTCCAAATCCGAATTGCCGGGCCTTACGCTTGAACCCCTGCCATCAGATTTTGTACAGCCACCTTGTCCACCTTCTTCGCCGCAGAAAGCTAGTTTGCTTTGAACTGCTGCTCGTCCTTAGCAGTTTTTTTGGTCTTCTTTAGGTTCCGCTTGACAATAGCCCAGTATTTCAATTGGGCGGAGTTTGGCGTGTTGGGAGGGTTCTTGTCCATGGGAACCACCTGCACGTTGTTGGCGGCGTACCACTCCATGGCCATTTTACCGTAATGGCAAGATGCCAACCGACAAAACAGTACGAAACAACCGTGTTTCTTCAGGAAAGGCAGCAGACGTTTATTCAAACACTCTTTCACGTAAATTTCTTGGTTGACAGTCCCGGAAGCTATGAAAATGCTGCTTTTCAAGCCACAGGTACAGATGGCTTGCCAAACCAGATATTTCTTTGCGAACTTTGACAGTTTCGTGTGCTTGAAAATATCTGCTACCTTTCCCTTCCTTTTGCCGTATAAAACTCCTGTCCCGGAAGCTGCTTGTAGTCGGCTTTGACGTAGGTTTCGTCGTCCATTACCACGCAGTCAAACTTCGTCAGCATCGTCGTGTACAGCCTCCAGGATCGCGCTTTGGCCGTCGTATTTTGTTTATCATCGCGATTTGAGTCACTACCTTCTTGTAAGTCGATAGTCCGGCTCGTTTTTTGCCTCGATGCACGGTTGTAGACGATACACCCAGTTTATTTGCGGCATCTCGGAGAGATAGGTTAGGGTTTCGCTTGAAACTACCGGCAACTCTCTTTGTCGTCTCAGCGGCTTCCGGTTTTCGATTTCCCGATCCAGACTTCCTGGCTGTCGACAAACGTTCCCCAAACACTTTAATTACATTTGTAACGGTTGATTTGGCAACTTTATAGCGATTTTGCCAACTTTGCGTGCGAGTAGCTCGGATTTTCGCGATGCGCGAGCAAAATTTTGATACGCTGCTCTTCTTGCTTGGACGGCATTTTGACAACTGAAGAGTGAATTCCAAAATCAAAATAGGAGCAACATTCTACACACACACACACACCTTCAAAATGAGGGGTGTTCAGGTTTTTAAATGCAAAATTGAAAGAAATACGTCAAGTTGATATTGACCAAATTTTGACCGTATCGCCCTTTACTTTGTCAAATAACGGTCAGTTGCTAGTTTTGTTTTGGTTTTGCTACGCTTCTTATTAATTTTGCTAGCTGTGTTTCCAACTTTCCTACGAAAAATGAATCAAGATTGTGACTACGATTGTTTTTTTATGACACTGCGTTATTACAAGCGCATCAAGAAGAACGTCATCAAAAGGAAATGGAGCTGCTGGTGTTAAAAAAGGAAATTGCTGTTTTGAAAACCAAAATGCTAAGAGATAACATACTTTTCTAAGATGAATGCGCTCAAATCTGTATGTTTACGAATGCTTTCTGGTGGATTTTGAAATACTGCGATTATATTACAATCATCCTATAAATTGCAAGTCACGCTTACTCATTTTTATAACGAGTAGACAACTATTTACTATATTATCAAATAAAGACTAAAACGTGGATTTAAATTTGTTCCCTACATGAATTTATTTCAAATGAAAAGATTACAGTTTAACTAAAAAGGCTAGAATACAGGCAGCCATGTGGTTAAAATATTAGCCATAACATAAGAGAACATTTCACGTACGGTAAGGTGGGCAAACTAGGTAGGGTAGAACATTAATAATGCTACGTTAGAGGCGTTCCTAAAGGGCGACCACGAAATTATTGCGACACCGAAAATGTCATGCCAATTTTCTTATAATGTTTAGAATCAAACCAAAATTTTAGGTAGTTTTATACATATATATCAGAAATCAAAAGAAAATTAATCGATGGAGCCTTGAGTGTAAAATTGAACGCATTTTCGCTTGATGTCCTCCATCAAAGTCTTTACAATGTCATCCGGTACCAGTTTTAGTTTTTTTTCCATTTTCTTAACATGTCCTTCGTCTTTGACTGTCTTCTTGCTCTTCCGGAAGTTCCCGCTTCATCATTGCCCAGTACTGCTCCACCTGGCGCAGCTCCGGACAGTTTGGCGGATTCATGTCCTTTGGAACAAAATGAACGAATTGGCCTCATACCACCCAGGACACTTTTAGAATAGTGGCATGATGCCAAATCTGGCTAAAATAGCGGAGCTTCGTCGTGCTGCTGCAAGAACGGCAAAAGGCGCTTCTCGAGGCACTCAGATTTGTAGATCTCGCCATTTACTGTGCCCTTTGTCACGAAAGACTCACTCCTCAGTCCGCAAGAGCAGATGGCTTGCCAAATGAGATATTTGGAGGCGAACTTCGACATTTTCTTCTTATCAAATTTGTCGTCCTCATAGAACTTGCTCTTGCCGGTGAAAAACTCCAACCCCGGAATTTGCTTAAAATCGGCTTTTATATACGTTTCGTCATCCATCACACAGCAGCCATATTTTGTCACCATCTTCTCGTAGAGCTTCCGTGCCCGAGTTTTAGCCGTTGATTGTTGACGCTCATCGAGGTTTGGGAAGTTCTGTACGTTGTATGTATGTAGTCCAGCTCCTTTGCATTCTGGACGTAGCTCTGCGACATGCCGATCTTTTTAGCCAAATCACGGCTTGAGACGTTGGGATTTGCTTTAATCATCCGCTTCACCTTTCCCTCCATCTTTTTGTTCTCCGGTCCCTGTTTTCTTCCAGCTTGCCGTGGTCCAACGTCAACCGCTCCTGGAACCGCTTCAACACTCTGGAGACGGTTGAATGGTGAATGTTCAACATTTTTCCCAACTGCCGGTGCGACAGGTCAGGAAATTCCAGGTGTTTGGAACGAATTTGTTCTCTCGACTCGCGTTGGTTCACCTCCATTTTCGTTGAATCGAAAAATACGACTTCGAGTTTGACAGCATGTAAACAATACAAATCAATGAGAAAGTGTGCAAAATTTGGTTGATTTTTACCCAATGGTAAAAAAGTTATGCCCTGTTGAATGTGTCGCAATAATTTCGTGTTCGCCGTTTAGCTTCTTTTGATGAACAGCTCGAAGCAAAATCGGAACCACTGAGTGAGGAAGGAAATCAATCGAACTTTAGAATACAACGCAAGACACGATATGTAGAGGACAGGAAGATTCATTTAAGCTGCTCGAATAATATAACATATTAAAAATATTTAATATTTTCAAACATTTGTCGTTTCTTGTGTAAGGCGCACTTGAAAAGGTGGCACACGCATGAGTCCGTCTTGTTCGCACTCCTCGAGTAACATTGCCATCCAGCTTTATAAGGTTTTATTAAAGGTTCACGAAAGCCACTAGCAATCAATTTGAATTTATTAAAGCACCAAGAAGTGGCAACAGATTTCATGTTCAAGTCAGGTTTATGAGAACCTACATAGTTTGTTTACAACGATCTCAAACCTTGTTTTCTCAAATTCTTTTTACTCCTATCAAAAGTCTCGTAAATGCTGTTTTGAAATGCCGTTCTAGGGTTGAACAATAATTTAGAACCATTTTGCCTCCAGTAAATGAGTTCCAGCCAGTTTTTTTTTAAATCCAGGTTTTTTTCCAATCGCCATATTGAAATATAAGAAATAATTTAAATGTGGAAAAATAAATGCAATAAACTTTAAATGTGATGCAAATGAACTATAAATCGGAGACCGACTTCGGCATTCTAAAAAAAGAATTGTTTGAATGCTGTTTAAATTTTTTTTATAAATTGACAGGAAATTCTTGACAAATGTGTCGAATATATTTGTTTGCATTTTGTTTTAATTTGCTGTTAACTCGCATAATAAAATTAAATGCGCATATGATTTGCTGAAACACTCAATCTGTTTAGTATATTTTACTATCAAACGAAAAGCAGACAATCGAACAAAGCAGAACACCAAAAATCAACCACAATATCACATTGAAGTTTAATAGTTGTGGTCATTTGGCTGTTTGCTTGTTTTCATGGCAGCCAATAGTTTTTATGGAGGTTTTCAAGTGGTCAGAATATCGTTCACTAGAAAATTTTCTAAATCTTGTTGGTCAGCTCCTTAGATCGCCAATCCGTTTGATACCCTGTTTTCACAACCGTCTATGGAGTGAACTACTTTGTACAAATTTCGGATTTGAAGAAGCAAGCATAGATGAGGTGTTGGTAGACAAAACAGTTTTGAATGTACTTTTATCAACAAAGCCGAAAGGAGTAGTATACGGCTGGAATAAAAGTAAAAATTTTACTTAGGTGTTTGATTACATAATGCATTAGTGTGTGTTTAAAAATCTATTAGTTCCGCTTACACGTTTAATTGTACGGGAAACGTAAATAAGCAGTAAGATGTGTACACATCGAATACATGTAGATCCCATTTTTCTGCATTAAATGAAAATTCTCAACGAAGTCAATATTAAGTAGGAACCGTTTTCTGGGGCTACTACGCAATGATATTACAGAGTGCCACAATGTCATATCCCGAAACTAATCAAATGAGATTTTAACCAACAGTTTATTAAATCGAATGCAAGCTTTTGATAAACAAAACTATTAGTTCCAGACAAATTTACTAACAAAAATGTGGGGCATTTTTGAATGTTTATTTATTTATATTTATTTTCCTTAACAGAGTTGTCAAATCAAAAAATATTCACACATATTCTTAAAACGAATAATTTTAAAACAAATATTGATGTTACGCTAATTTTACATTATATACTTTGTAAACAAAAAATTTAAAACATATTTGTAGCCAGCACAAACAAAATTTTTAACTGAATTGACCTTAATATATTGCTTTGACAATAGTTTTCTTGGAGTGTTGTTTCCATAATGCCACCCTTTTTCGTTTAATTAAAATTTAAAGTTTGACATTTATTTCACGATCAAAATGATCAAGTTTATTCCATCATCATTTCAGGTTTGAACAAGCGACACGGTGCACTGTTCCCTCTCGCGTTGTGTGATACACAGTTCGACCCCGGTATGGGTAAGCCGCCGCGTGTTGACGTGGGCACAAGTTCGACTGGGAAACGTTCCCGATTGAATTCAGCCGATGATGTGTTGTCATCGAAGAAGCTACTCGCGAACAATCGGTACGCCGTTCTGGAGAACGGCGATACACCGAAAATTGAAAAAAAAGGAGAAATTGCCGCCGCTGTCCAATCGATTCACCGCGATGTCACTCAGTTCCAGAACTGCCTAATGTTTGGGCATGGCACCAAAAATTGCCACAAGGCGAAGCGCTGCGTCGATTGCGGCAAATACCACGAAGCCGATGCTTGTGAGCGGATGGAGGATGCTGATCCAGTATGTGCCAACTGCGATGCGGTGCACAAAGCTACAAGCAGCGAATGCCCGAAGCAGGCCAAAGTTATCGAAATTCGAAGAAAATCGTCAGCCAACAACCAACCCGGCCCTCACGATCGAGAACTTTCCTGCTCTCCCAACACGTCAAGTGCCCTCAAACCGTCCGGTTCCCAGTCGGCCTTCGGTTCAGCATTGGTTCGCAGCTGCAGCAACCCAACCCTCCCAAAGCGATCATCCAGGACCGTCGTACTCTGGTGCAACATCTGGCGTCGTTCGATGATTGGATGCTTTCAACTGACGAAGTCGTTGCAATCCTGACCCAGGCCATCATCATCAAGCGATCCTGCAAAACACGTGGAGAAAAAATTCAGGCGATGATTGCGTTCCTCAATGGACCGTGAAATCGTGAATTTTGGGGGGGGACGCTTGCTCGCTGAAGAGCAAGAACATTGAGTTCGTAAATTTCCTCAACGAACGAGCAATTGACGTCGCAATCATCACTGAAACGCACCTCAAGCCTGAGATCAACGTGGTCCTCCCAGATTTCCGTCTGATTAGACTTGATCGAACCAGTTCCGCCGGAGAGGGTGTCACCATCGCCCTGCGTACCAACATCAACTGCCAGATGCTTCCGAGTTTGCAACTCCAATTCGTCGAAGCCATCGGAGTCAAGATCGAATCCACCGTCGGCCCTATAACTATCATCGCGGCCTATTATCCCAAAGAAGCAAGTATAAACAACGGGACAGATAGGATCTTACGAAACGACATCATCTAGCTCACTCGGAGGCATGGGCAGTTCATTATCGCTGGTGACCTTAACGCAAAACATGAAACCTGGGGAAACGCACGACGGAACAAGAACGGCTCCATCCTACACGATGACCTGGAAAAGGCCCACTACACCATTCTGGGCCCGGATACTCCCACCCGGTTGAGCAGATCCGGGGTCCACGCAACGATAGACAACTTCCTCACCAACATGGGGAACAACATCGGCAAGCCGATCGCACACCAGGAGCTCAGCTCAGACCACTATCCGGTGGTGGCTGAAGTTGAGTCCTGCGTCAACCGGCATTTGGTAACCAGACGAAACTACCATTGCCTCAACTGGGTGCAGTTCCGTCATCAGGTCGACAACACGGTCGATTACGATAGACGCCCCGAATCAACCGACGACATCGATCGGCAACAGCAGTCGATCGAGCAGGCGATCTCTCAGGCCCGGGAGCACCACATTCTAGAAGTAACACAGGTGAGAAACTCCGTATCCATTGATAGTCTCACTAAAAATTTGATGCGTCTTCGAAACACCACTCGCAGACAGTATCAACGTACTGGTCTGCCTGTCTTAAAATCAGAGTGCAATCGTTTGAACGAAATCATTAGCGCCAGAATGGAGGATCTCAGAAATAATAATTTTGCCAACAAAATCCGCGCCCTCCCAGATTGTGCAAAGCCGTTCTGGAAATTAACAAAAATTTTAAAACCAAGCCTAGGCCCATTCCACCGTTGATCCCACTAGACAACAATGACTCTCAAGATCGTTTAATTACTTCCCGCTGAGAAGGCTGCTGAGATAGTTTCGAAATCTTGTCAGCTCACACACTCTTGATAGAACATCGCCAGTCCTCACTGAAGCTGCTGCTAATGAGCATGCGAATAACATCCATCTATATCCCAATGATTTTTCGGAGGAATTAGAAATCACAGCTGACGAACTGTCTGACTCTATATCAAAACATCGAAGAACATGAAGGTCCCAGGTTTCGACAAAATTCTGAATTTGGAACTCAAGCACTTGAGTTCCCAATTTATGAACATCTAGCATTAATATTTAATCAATGCCTCCGACTTAGCTACTTGCCCTCGTGCTGGAGTCATACCCATCCGGAAACCTGGGAAAGATCCTTCATGTTCCAAGAGCTATCGACCCATCAGCCTTCTCTCGGGAGTATCATAACTTTTTGAGAAAGCAACTTACCGTTGGCTCCCTGCACCTACCGACGAACTCAACATCCTGCTTGATGTACAGTTTGGCTTTCGACGCGGTCGATCAACAGTACATCAACTGAATCGAGTCACTAACATCCTCAGGCGAAACAAGTCTGTTTCGAAAACATCTGCCATGGTACTTCTTGACGTGGAAGAGGTGTTTGACAACGTATGGCATGATGGCCTGGTGAACAAGCTAAAACGATACAATCTTCCCATCTTCCTGGTGAAGATGATAAAGAACTACTTAACAAACAGAACATTCTGTGTTTCGCTGCATGGTGCAGTTTCCGATGCGCAGGATATTTCTGCCGGTATTCCGCAGGGAAGCATACTAGGTCCACTTCTGTTTAATCTGTTCACCTCGGACATACCCCCACTCCCTGAAAACGGATCTCTGTCGCTGTTTGCCGATGATACCGCATTCGTCCACAATGGTAGGGTAGTGAGAGCGATCGCATCGAAACTGCAACGAAGCCTGAATGTTCTGTTAAAGTATCTCACAGACTGGAAGATCTGCATCAATGCAACGAAGACCCAGGTCATTCTCTTCCCCCACTCAAATTCGCCCAGACTTGTTCCGGCTGAGGATGTTAAAATTTGTCTCAACGGCAAAACGGTGTAATGGACCAATTCAGCCATCTATCTTGGCGTGACACTAGATAGCAAGCTGAATTTCAGGGAACAGGTTGATAAGACTGTCACAAAATGTAACGTTCTGTTAAAGCTACTGTATCCCTTGCTACACAGAAAGTCTACATTGTCCCTGAAGAACAAGCTTGCTATCTACAAACAGATTATACTCCCAGTTATCGAGTATGGCATGCCGATCTGGGAGAGCTGCGCAAAAATACACCACCTGAAGCCACAGCGGGTTCAAAACAAGTTTCTCAGGATAATCCTGAACACACCTCCGCGGACGAGAGCTTCTGAGATCCACCGTCTGGCTGAGATTAAAACACCCGAAGATCGTTTTAGTGAGACTATCAATAGGTACAGGACACGTTGCCATCTATCAGACCACCAAGTCATCCGGGACTTGGTACCCCACCCTTAGGTTTTTCAAATTGTAGTCGTAGTTAGATAGGTTATCAAATTGTTTAAATTTAACCCACCAATCCTCATAGGGGATGATATGTACATTACAATAATAAATTAATGAATCACACCACAAAACAAAACATAACGAAAGAACAAAGATGAAGAGCCTCTTTATCTAGACAATTGCCATGTAAAATTAAATTTAAAGATTGAAACAAAAAGATATATATAAAACACATTTTAGTAGATCAAGTTTATTTTGGCAAGATATCATGTAATCGGTAAACCAAATAAACCCTTTGCAACAATTGCAAATTTTCTTCTCGTAGGTTAAAAGTTTGGTACAAGAATAAATGTTTCTAGGTATTACAAGAACTTGGTCAAATTTATGAAAAAACTAGGTTTAACATTCTACAGAGTTGCAAATTTTCTATCCATTCAGCAACGAAAACACGATAAATTTTTAGTTCAAATTATTTTCAAGAAAATATTGTACATACAATACCTTATACTTTTCTTTGACTAATATTTTATTTTCTTGGCATCACTTGACAGTTTTTGACAGCTTGAATCTGGCTCCGCTTGACACTCACATTTTTTGAGTCTGCTTCTCCCTCCCAGGTCTCTCCCAATTGTTATCCACAATGCGATGAGATTATGAGGATTTCCGGCATCAGGGCTTCAATACTTCTTCCAGTCTGTGCAATACACGTCAATACACTGTGTACACGTTAATAAGTGAACACAAAATATCCGAATTCTCACCAAAACGTTATATGCAGAAACAAATCCTTTCAAAACCAATGATTTTCACTTTTCAAACATTGGATTCACGAAAAACCCAACAAACTTGACTGCTCCTTAGATTGCCAACCAGCCGTGACCAGAGTCTACTTTTCCTGATATAGGAATGAATTTCTACCAGCATCATTTTTTTTAAATTTATCATTTATTTGTACAGGCTCAATCAAATCTACTTTAAAGAGCCAAATTTCATATTTTTATTCATCATTTATCTTAAAACTAAAGTTAGGGGAATAGAACCGGTTACTCGCGGCCGCCTCGTGGTTAATAGGAATTACAAATTACGGATGGGAAAGTGGGTGGGAATTTAAAGTATGGTTTACTAAACACATTCAATTTAAATTCTTAATTATTGAAACACTTATAACTATACAATGTGTGGTTTTCTTTTGACTTGAACGTTTTTTGAAAAAGACAAAAATACACACACATACACAGATAAAAAAAACTTAAACTAAAAATACAGGTTAAACTAAACCAGCATTAATTAGCAGAAGAATAAAAACACTATTTAAGAGCCTACCATAGAAACACCGTTTATCAATACTGTTGAGACTGCTTGGCCGTTAGGAAGCTATAGATTTAATAATAGAAGTGAAACCAGAAGGATTCCTGCCATTTGTCACAATACTTGCCTGGGTTCACGTTTCTTAGTAGAACAACTGGAACGCCGGATCTGCAAAACAACTGCCAACGAGACAGCTCCGCCGAATTATTTGGCACTCTGCAACAATCAGTCCCATTTCAAATGGAGCCGATACAACTCGCACGGCAACAGAAGGGAAACGATGCATTCTTCCTGTGGAGCACACTTTTCTCATTAAACTGTCTGGCGCATAAGTTCCATCGGTTCGAGAAAATCGTGTCATAATTCCCTGATGGCGCGCTGTTCCATTACGATTCCTGCTGCATGTTGAAACGATTTCTGAGACTGCCGAAGACAGCTCCAGCGGTAGCCGGAACCGTTGGGATAATTCCGTCATCGCTTTTGCCTGCATCAGGTGCATGTTGGGAAAAGGGGTTAATCAGAGCCACATGTTTGAAACGATGCGCAGCAGAAGGAAGACATTGCAAACAAAATTAACGAGGTGTTCTGGTTTTAGTGATAATAGAGTGACGATGAGTTAACGATTTTGCAGCACTGGCTCTGATCTACAAAGTACGCCCCACGATGACAGAAGAATGTCGTTAAGTTTCTCCCTCAACTTACCTCGTTGGAAGACTAAATGCACTAATCCATTTGTCCCATTCGACAAGTAGCTGATCAATATTGCATTCTGCTAAATTGAAGTGAAAATCGTACAAACATTCAGAGCAACATGCAATTACTGCTGATGGCAGAAAACAATCTTGTCCGTTTCTTCTGCTGCAGCCGCCCGGGTTGGTTTGCTACATCGAAACAAAATAAATAGAATATCGGATAAGTGAAACGAGTAAACATTCAGCGGTGATCAGCTCCTTATCCCGTCAGAGCCCGGTAAGATGCCCGTGAGCTCTTTCGTGGAAGACCTGTTCGTACCCAGCTACCTTCCATGTAGGACCATCGAGCCTTTGGAAATAGACGGAAATATAAAACAAACTATGCAATTTAAATTCATCGTTAGCATCGGGATGGAGTCTGAAAATGGAAATCGATAAAACTCCCACACTACCGAGCCCTGGATGGCTCAACCCATCCCGGATCGGGTAGGAGTGCGCTTTCATCATTATCGGCCGGGCGATTGGATCAGGGTTGGCAGTGGGGCATCGGAGCTGGTCCAGATGGGTACCGACTGCAACAACAACGACACCGGGCAACAACTTGGCCGGAGAGCAGATAAACATCCAACGTTTGAGAGGGGCGAAGTGGAAGAATACGTTGCTATCTGAAATTTTGCGCTTGAGTTTTTTTTTTCGCAACGACGGACGATGCATTTACTTTGTTTTCCAGAGTATGCTGCAATTCATAGTAAATTCTCTGAAGGGAAGTGTGCTGAACGGCAAGCGCCCATCAGCCATCGACAAAAGGCAATAGCTAAATGAGAGCTTTATTATATGGAAACCCAAGTGGTGAAATTCTGTGGATAATTTGGTCTTTATCCTTTTGTCCAGTAACTTCTATTGCTTCCTGTTATAGTGGGCGTAACCATCGACTACATCGGGTAACCAAGGCTGGCTGGTGCGACCTAGGTTGTTTGTTGAGAGAAGGCAAACCCGAGTACTTTTTCAAACAGACGTATCTGATTTTGTAGACTTTCATGCAAACCAGGGACGCCAACAAAAGGAATATCATTTTTCGAACATGCTGGTTTCCGTGAGGTTCCGTGGTCTGTTTGAAAAAGTAATTGAGAACTAACCAAGCTTCTGTTCGCCATTTTAGGAGCGGCTTAAAACAGTACACAAAGGTCAAAACAGTGAAAAACGTGAAAGTGTAAAATAATTATGAAATGGTTGAACTTAGGCATATGGTGTGTTCCAAAAAGTTTCCAGCATCATCTGTTGACTGCCACCATTTGTAAGTTTTTCCTTCTATAGACTGTTTCGAAAAATATAAATACACTTGCTTTCTCAAATTTAAAAGACAATACTGTGATTTTTTATTATTTTATTCTAAAACTTCTTCAGTGTTGTGTACTTCTACTCGACTTGTACAAGACACTGAAGAAGTCTGCACATTGTAGACGAAATACGCGTATCTGTCAAGATATGCAATAAATGTAGTTCAAATTTAAGCAAATTTAGCAATTTGGAAATTGCTAATCTTTCTTTTCATCTTTTAGTTATCTAGGTTTGTCTCTTCCACCTGTCTGGGAAATGGCCTTCCTCTAGACATTTCTGTAGTCCATCCCTGAACATGTCCAGGAATGCCTGAATCGCCACTTTCAGAGCCACGTTTGGAATTCCATCCGGTCCGGGTGATTGTTCACTTTAAGCCCTTTTGCCCCTGCCACGAGCTCCTCGTTCGAGATTTGCACGCACTCAACATTGGCTATGACGATACGATACGTGTCACCTCAGGAGTTAACATCAGTGGCTCGGCACAGTTCTTTGTAGCAGTTCACCAACTCAGTCTTATCTTTGTTTTAATTCGATCCTGGCCGCTCGGAACACCATTCTATGTCCTGTCTGTCTGCTGCAATTTTAGCACTCAGGAAACGTCTTTTGGCTCTTAGACAACCAGCGCAAAGGATGCTGAGTTGCTCATTTCACCAGTAATCCAGGCGCCGCTTGTTGCTTGGCATGGTCAACAAAGAGTTCCTTGTCAAAAACCTTCGTCTTCCACTTTCGCTCGCAACTATTTGTCCTTCGTATTGCGACATGTGTATGTGTGTGTGTGTTTTTTTTATAAGGTTCAGAAAGCTTCAAAAGCTTGGCATGTACTGTATTTTTCACGGTGTGGGACCCACAAGAGCGACGATGGAACTCTCTTTGATGCCTAACCACTAAAAACAATCCTTAGACTCCGTTTGCCTTCTCCCAAGGACCACGGTGAACCGACTACTTTGGGGGCGCTCCCATCTTTGACGCAGTCGACTGGAAAAGTCTCCGACGGGCGGTGAAACTTCCCCCGAAACCGATTCTTCTACTATTGTTGCTCACTCCAACTGACCCGTAGGGTACCGATGTCAGCCCAGCGATTCCAGTAAAGCGTAGCATCCGGTTTGCTGGTGCCCCGATTACCCGAAACCAGTGCTACTCTGCTAGATCCTGGCGATGGATCTAGTCTACTCCGACAGGAAAGTCCCTGGCCCAGAAGCTTCTCCAGAACCGATCAGACTTTATAAGATGGCGTCGATCAGTCCGCCGATTCTGGGCGGAGTATGAAATACAGGACGCCCGACGACCGCAATCCGCTCAGTGGTTGCTTTGCACTGACTAGCAGTGGCTCTAGCCTGCGACGCTGGATCATTGGTCACTTCGCCATTGCCTCTGCAGCTCGTACAGTATCCTTGCTGCTGCCTTATCGACAGCATTCCATGTGTCTTCTTCGTGGCACATCTCTTCGACAACATCGTCGACTGTCACGCCGCGCATATCCCTGCGCACTTCTTTTAGCCTAGCGCAAACGAAGATGACGTGCTCTGGTGTCTTCTCCATAGTTCAAGCATTCTGGGCAAAAAGGTGAATGAAGCGCAACCAAACCGATGCAGATACTTCCAGAAGCAGCCGTGACCAGAAGTTCCCCTTCCTATTCACCAAGCTGACATATTTGGGATGAACCGGTGGGTCAACCTTCCTTTGCACCGCATTGTTTCACTCTTGCTGCCAATTAGCCAACGAGTCGATTCTGACGATTCTCTTCCCATTTCTGAGATCCCTCTGCTGATAATTTTCGACAACCTCGACCAGGGTGATGCAAATTGGCATAATGCCAGCGATAACGCATACTGCCTCCGACGAAATCTGTTCTGTAGGCGCTCGTCGACTTCGTCATCGGCTATCGAATGAAGTCGGAAACGTACCACCGTTCGGCGTGATCCTCGCTACCATATGGACCACTTTCGCCGTCTTTTCGCAGACGTAGTCAACGTGCGCGTTGTAATTCAAGCTCATTCAGGTCATCGGTCAGGTACTTAAATGCACGCTTTGACGGAATTGCGTGTCCCCCGACGTTGATGTCAACCCGCTAAACTGCTTTGCGGTTGCTAACCAGCACTACCTCCGTCTTATGATGAGCCAGCGTTTCAAGGGTGTCCATTGCCTCCGCCGTCAGCATATCTACCTCTTCCAGAGTCTCACCCGTTATCGTTAGGACGACAGCATCTGCAAATCCGACGATCTCAACACCATTAGGAAACTTCAGCGTTAATACTCCATCGTACATTGCGTTCTAGAGCGTTGGGCCGAGAATCGAGCCTTGTGGTGCCCTCGCAGTCACTATGATAGATTTCTGCCCCAACTCCGTTTCGTATACCAGGACTCTGTTTTGGAAGTTACTTCTTAGTATTCTACACAGGCAGCCAGACAGCCATTTGTGCATTGCTGCAGCGATAGCCTCCCAGCTGGCACTGTTAAAAGCGTTTTTGACGTCAATCGTCACACAGCGAAGAACCGATTGACTCTTCTTTTCTGCTTCGATGACTTCTCTACTCTCTGCACGACTTTCTAGATTGCTTCCAATGTCGAGAATCCTTTTCGGAATCCGCATTGTCTTTTTCAAAGGCCATGATCGCTTTCCATGCACTGCGTCAGCCTGTTAAGGATGATCCTTTCCAGAAGCTTCCCGAGAGTATCCAGCAGATGCTATACATGGGATCACCTGTGGCTTCCCAGTTTCGGCAACAACAGTACTTCTGAACCTTCCATCTGTCTGGGAAGTAGCTTTCATCTAGGCATTTTTGTAGCGCCGTCTTAGAGTCCAGAAACGCCAATATCGCGGTTTTAAGTGCTACATTGGGGATCCCATCCGACCGGGAGCTTTCTTCAATTCATGCCATTGGTCGAGATCGCTTCTGCTAATCAAGTCACTACATAGTAAGCTCTTCCTTGGAGATCCGAGCAGTTGTATCTTTAGCACCTTCGTATGGCGTAGGCGGCCACAACGAGGTCCACGAAATACGGGTTTTCTGTTCTTCTCTCTCAGCTTCAGTCCATGCTCTCCGGCACTTCTCCTGCCCGGAGGCATGCAGCGCGGAGGGTACTGAGAGTCTCATTCCTCCAGTAAGCTGGGCGCCGTCGGTTCCTGGGCTCCTGTTTCCTCGACATTGATGCATCACAGGCTATTGCTACCGCCTTTTTGAACTCCCCTGTGTCAAGCATTGCACCGCTATTTGTCCGAAACGGCTCGAAAAATACCATCCTGTCGTTGTTCTTTGTCTTCCTCTTTCACGGACAGTTCCTCGTTGCAGTGGGGGCGGCCGATGCTAAAGAGGATCGCCTGGTGGTCACTGTGGGAATATTCCTCATTTACTCTTCAGTTAATGTCTTCCATAAGTGACGGGCTGCAGAACATAACGTGGTGGACTCCCGACCGTCTTTGCGGAATGTGCCTACATTCCCTTTGTTGCACAGCTTCACATCCAGCTTTGCCAGAGCTTCAAGTAGACTGTGTCCCCTTGGATTAGTCCACTTATTACCCCACTCCGTGGTGTTGAAATCTTCTGCGATGACTACCGACCGGTAAGTGCGTCCAACATCCTGTTGAACTCTTCGTCAGTCCATCTAGATGGTGCATAGCAGCTGCATACGAGTATTCTGTTGACTTTGGCAATCACAAAGCCACCGTATGAGCACTCGACCACCTGTTGGATGGGGAATCTGCCTATTCACTGGTCGACAAAATCCGAAAAAAGGCTTCAGACCCAGAGCTCCATGCCAGTTTCCGTTAGCTTGGGTCCCAAACCACCGAATATCGTATTTTGACTTCAGGATGGTAATCTTAAAACCAGAGAATTATCTCACTTCGCGGCGCTAGGTTCATGTAAACATACTTTATAACCTCTCCATATCCTTGACATATAGGTAGTTGGTGTCTTGGGCAAAGATCTTTGGTTGATGAGGGCCTTTCAAATGGTGTTAACTATAGTTCAGAGCTCGTCCGCAACGTGGCACTAGTATAGATGTGAACTTTGTGTTTTACCTGTATTTTGAGATCTAGATCTTGCATAACTTTGCATACCTGTCTTCAGGAAAGTTAGTTGTAAAATTATAAACTTTTGGACGGTTAACTCAACAGTTCAGAATTATCTCACTCCACGGCGGTAGTGTGCATGTGAAGTTACTTTATAATCTGGATCTCGATATTATTAACACATAACAAGATGGCATAGGGGCCTCGGGTAGCGTAGTCGGTAATCGCATGGTCTACCAAGGGAAGGTCCATTAATTATGTCACGCAGTAAGAGGGGAGGAGGGGGTTTGAGAAAACGTGAGAATCCATACAAAACAATTTGAAGGTCCATAAAAATAGCAGGACAGGGGGGGGGGCGGTGTTTCAGAAATCCACTTTTTGCGTGACATACATAATGAACGTTCCCTAAGTCGGAGGTGGCAGGTTCAATTCCCGACCGGTCTGAGAACTTTTCGAGTTGGAAAATCTCTCGATTTCCCTGAGTAGAGAGTATAATTGTGCCTGCCACGCAATATACAAATTCATGCACTGCTGTTTTCATTTGAAAGTTCTCAATTAATAACTGTTGAAGTGCAATTAGAACACTGAGTTGAGAAGCGGCCAAAAGCTCGTTTGAAGAGTGTCAAAGCCAGGAAGAAGAAGCAGAAGCAGAAGAAGAAGACATCTTTAAAAACAGATATTCGAGGGGTCGGAGCTTTTCGAATGGTGTACACATTACATCAGAATGTGAACTTCTGCAATGTCTGTATTTTGATATCAAGATCATGTACAAATTCATTGTTATCAGGAAATTTATTCAAGTAATCTTGGTCTTCCAGGCGGCCGACTTCATTGTTGAGAATTATTTCATTGCGTGGCACTGGTCTGCCTTTGAACTATGCAATGCGTGTTTATCGCTAGTGCACATAAGAGGCTGATTACCCCAATATGGGATTTTTAGAACGTTCTTCTGACATCTTCGGAGAAGTTCTACACAAAATTTTGGGTAAGCCCTTTAAAAACTTCATGGAAGTTCTGCAGAGAACTTTAGGGACATTCTTCAGAGAACTTCATTAAAGTTTTTCAGAGAACTTTGTGAAAGTTCTTCAGTAAATTTCATGGAACTTCTGCAGAGAACTGCAGGGAAATTCTTCAGAGAACTTTAAATAAATTGTGCAGACAACTTCAGAGATGCCTTTCTGAAAACTTCAGGAATGTTTTTCAGAGAAATTCAAAAAAGTTCTTCAGCAAACTTCAGATAAGTACTCTGACAAAACTTCAGCATAAGTCCTTCAGAGAACGTCATGGAAGTTCTTCAGAGACTTCCGAAGTTCTTCAGCAGAACTTCAGGAAAATCTTCAAAGAACTTCGTGGAAATTCTTCATAGAACTTCAAGTGCTTAAAGTTTTTCAACAGAACTTCAAGAAAGATTCTGCAGAGTACATCAGGAAAGTTTTTCAGAGAAGATCAGGGAGATCCTCAGGAACTTAAGGGAAGATCCTCAGAAAACTTCAGAGAAGTTCGGCTTCAGTAAACTTAAGGTAAGTCTTTCAGAGAACTTCAGGAAAGTTTTCCACAGAAATTTATGTGAAGTTTCAGAAAATTCAAGGAAGTTTTTCAGAAAACTAAAGGGGAGGTTCTTCAGAGAACTTCATTGAAGTTGTTCAGGAAACTTCGGGAAGTTTCTCAGAGAACTGCAAGGAAGTTCTGCAGAGAACTTCAGGAATATCCCTGAGAGAGCTTATGCAAGTTCTGTAGAGAATCTCAGGAAAGTTTCACGTCTCTAAGAATTGGAACTCCTCGCTGTTGAAGTTAAAATTACTTCACAATGGAAGCGCCATGGATCCTATTCATAGTTTTAAACATACGATGGACTTTCCTTTTGTTTTTCCTTTTGTCACTATTCATCCATAGCTCGTCAAAAAACTTAAAAGCTGTTCTGCTGCATTATGGAAATGAGCATCTTTCTTTTCCACTTTCCAAATTGCAGAAGGAAAATTATGACTGTACTAAACTGTTACTGAATTCCTTGTGTTATTCAAAATATTGTTGAGAAGTGAATGGGGATTTTAATATGATCGCTTTTATCATGGCTCTTATTATATAAGGGTGAGCAATATTTGACAACGACATTATTTTGTTGAATCTATGAAGAGCAACTAGGTGCTGCTGTGACACATTACATTTACAAATGTTAACGTTAAACAGGTTTAAATGTTTCATTGGTTCTCGTATATCAATATCAAATTACAAACTAATCTGAACTTCTCTACAGAACATCCCTGAAGTTCTCTGAAGAACATCCTTGAAGATCTCTACAGAACTTCCCTGAAATTCTTTGCAGAACTGCCTTGAAGTTCTCTACACAACCTCCCTGAAGTTCTTTGAAAAACTTTCCTGAACTTCTCTGCAAAACTTTCCATATCTCTTAAGAACTTCCCTGAAGTTCTTTGCAGAACATTTATAATGTTCTGTGCAGAATTTTCCTGACGTTATATGCAAAAAAAATGTAAGCTCTCTACTCCCTGAAGTTCTCTGCAGAACATCCCTGAAGTTCTCTGCAAAATTTTACTGAAGTTCTCCAAAAATTTCCCTGAAGTTTTCTGAAGAATTTCACTAAAGTTCTCCGCAGAACATTCTTGGAGATCTTTTCAAAACTTCCCTGAAGTTCTCTAAAGAATTTTCCGGAAGTTCTCTGAAAATTCCCCTGAAGTTCACTGAAGAGTTTCACTGAAGATATCTGCAGAACTTTCCTGAAGTTCACTGAAAAACTTCTATGAAGTCCTCTGTAAGACTTACATGCAGTTCTTAAAAGAAATTTCCTGAAATTCTCTGACAAACTACCCTGAAGTTCTTTGAAGCACTTCCCTGCATTTCTTTGCCAAACTTTACTAAATTCTCTGCAAAATTTCTCTTAAATTCTCCGCAAAACCTCCCTGAAGTTCCCTCTGAAGTTCTCTGCAGTACTTCTCTGAAGTGTTTGCAGAACTTCTCTTAAGATCTCTGCAGTACTGCCTTTACTAAGTACTAAGTTCTTTGCAGAAGTTCTCTAAAGATCTCTGCAGAACTTCCCTGCAGTTCTTTGCATGACATCCCTGAAGCTCTCCGCAGAATTTTTCTGAATATTTTTGCAAAATTTCCCTGATGTTCTCTGATGAACTTTCATGGAGTTTTCTGCAGAACTTCCATGAAGTTCTTTGAAGAATTTGTTTGAAATACTCTGCAGAACTTCCATGAAGCTAATCAAAGAACTTCAGGAAAGTTCTTCAAAGAACTTCATGGATGTTCTGCAGAGTACATCAGTGCAGAGTAGGCAGGTGGAAGATTATGTGCCCAATCGAATACTACCGTTCAAATGTCATCCGCTCGTGTTCAACTTGTATCTTTCAATTTCAAAGTCTACCGTTACGCTGAACGGAACTAGCCATATTTTCTCTTCATTTCGTTCTAGCAATAAATTACTGTCCATTCCTAGGGCCTCTCATGTGGATTTGAAGTTATCTGCTTCTGACAAACTTCATCATAAATCGCTACTCCTCGCATCGGAAGAATACAAAAAACAACAATCTAAGCGTAGTAAAGTTGTACACGGTCTAGATCTCAAAATACAGGTAGCACAAAAAGTTCACATGTACACTAGTGCCACGTAGTTGTCGAGCTCTGAACTATAGGTAACACCATCCGAAAGGCCCTCATCAACCAAAGATCTTTGTCGAAGGCACCAACTTGCTATATGCCAGGATCTCGAGATTCAGGTAATAAAATAAGTTTACATGCACACTAGCGCCGCGTAGTGAGATACGTCTGAAATTTTAAGTTTATCATCCTGAAGGCCTTGATCTATTGAAAAACTTTGCTAAAGGAAGTAACTTCCTATACATTTATGAAGGATCACGAGATATTTTCTGTTGAAACAACAAAGGTCAGTGCTGCTTTTTAAGCTAAGGCAGTTATTTGAGTGATTCTCAAAATATACGAAAATTTCAATTTTGGATGCCAAGTTGTGCAGAAAAATGCAAATTGCATGCGGTTCTTCAGAGAACTTCGGGAAGTTTTTCACAGAACTTCAGGAATGTTCTGCAGAAAACTTCAGGAATGTTTTTTAGAGATTTTCAGGGAAGATCTTCAGAGAACTTCAAAGAAGTACTTCACAAAGCTTCGGATGAGTCCTACAGAGAACTTTATGGAAGTTCTGCAGCAATCGTCAACTAAGTTCTAGGGCAGTTTTTCAGAGAACTTCAGGGATGTTTAGCAGAGAACTTCAGGAATGCTTTCAAAGAAATCCAGGAAAATTCTTGATTAAACTTCGGGTAAGTCCTTCAAAGAAATTTATGGAAAAAAGTTCAACAAATCTCTCCAGAAAACTTCAGGAAAGTTCTGCAGAAAACTTCAGGGTAGTCTTCAAATAACTTCAGGGATGTTCTTCAGAGAGCTGCACGGAAGTTTTTCAGAGAACATCAGGAAAGTTCTGCAGAGAACTTGAAGGAAGTTCATCAGAGAATTTGATGGAAGTTCTGCAGAGAAATTCAGGAAAGTACTTCACAAGAGAAATACTTCACAAAATTTCAGATAAGTCCTTGAAGATCTTTAACTAAGTTCTTCAGAGAACTTCAGAAAAGCCTTTAAAGAACATCAATGATATTCATCAGAAAACTTCATGGAAGTTCTTCAAAGAACTTCAGGGACATTTTGATAGAACTTCGGAGAAGTTCTGCAGAGAATTTCAAGAAAGTTCTTCAGAGAACTTCAGGGAAATTCTTCAGAGAACTTCAGAGAAGTTCTTCACAAATCTACGGGCAATTCATTAAGAGAACTTCATGGAATTCTTCAAAGAACTTCAGGGAAGTCCTTCAGAGAACTTCGAGGAAGTTCAGCAGAGATCTTCAGGAATGTTTTTCAGAGAAATTCAGGCTAGTTTTTCAGCGAACTTCAGAGAAGTTCTTCACAAAACTTCGGATAAGTCCTTCAGCAAACTTCAGGAAAGTTCTGCAGAGAGCTTCATAAATGTTTCATAAATGTGGAAAGACCTACAGAGAGCTTCATAACTTGAGGGAAGATCCTCAGATCCTTGACCTTAAACACGAACCGAAAGAGTAGCGACTATTCATCCACAGCTCGTCAAAAAGTTTAAAAGCTGTTCTGCTCCATAATTGAAATGAGCATCCTTCTTTTCCACATTCCAAATTGCAGAAGGAAAATCATGATTGTACTAAACTATTACTGAATTCCTTGTGTTATTCAAACTATTGCTTAGAAGTGAATGGGAATTTTAAAATAATCATTTTTATCATGGGTCTTCAAGGCAAGAGATTTTAATGTTTCATGTGTTTCATATAAGGTTGTGCAATCTATGAAGAGCAAATGGATGCTGCAGTGAAACATGACATACACAAATGTTAGCGTTAAATGATACAAATGTTTTGCAAAACTGCACAAAATTCTCTTGAGCACTTTTCTGAAGTTCATTTGCTAAATTTGTCCTGAAGTTCGCTGCACAATTCTCTTAAACTTCTCCGCAGTATTTCCCCGAAGTTCTTTGAAGAACTCGCCTGCAGATTTCTGCAGAACTTCCTTGAAGTACTTGTAAAACTTCATGACGCTCATTGAAGAACATCATGGAAGTTCTTCAAAGACCTTCATAAAACCTATTGGCTGCCATAAAACCAGCATAGGGCCAAATGGCCATAGCTGTCAAACTTCACGGTGATATCGTGGTTGTTTTTTTTTTTTTCTGCCTTCTTCGATTCGCTGCTCTTCTGATTCATTTAACAGTAAAAAATATCTTAGAAACAAGTTCTAGTGCTACGAGAAATTTTGTTTGATAGGAATGTATCCAAAACAAATTGAGTTTTAGCGTATCATGTTCCAAATCATATGCGCATTTAATTTTATGGTGAATATTGGCACGTTAAGAGCCGAAAATAAATGCGCCCCGGAGATTATGCAAGTTTACATCAACAACAACATAATTTAAAGAAATATATTCGACAAATTAATCATGAATCTCCTGAAAACTTATGGGATTCAATAAGAAGTTCTAAAAGAATGCCAAAATTGGTCTCTGTTATGCAGTTCATTTGCATTAAATTTAAAATTTGGTGCATTTATTTGTCCACATTTAAACTATTTCATAAATTTCAATATGACGATTGAAAGAAATCACAGTTTTGCCATAAAGCCAATTTATCTTTACAATGGCTACTATAAAACTATTTGGTCATTTGGTGACTTTCTTCAATGCCAATTGGTCGTTTAATGCATTTACTGGAAGTAAAATGGTTCTAAACTGCTTTTTCAACTGACCATAATAAAATAATTCGAATAAGTCATATAACGACATTAAGAAACAGAATTTTATGAGCTCATAAAGTCAAAATAAAACCTTCGATAGTAGTAAAAGGAACTTTGGAAGACAAGGGTTTGAGATTGCTTTGGAGAAGCTGTGTAGGAAGCTGTGCCTAAAGTTTGAAACCTGTTGGCACCTCTTACTGACACAATAAAACCAAATTTATTTCTAGTGGCGCTCATAAAATATTAATAAAACATAATAAAGGTGGTATATTTGTTTTTTAACATCTGAAAAATTAAAAAAAAATACTTTTGGAACATTTACATTTAAGCTGAGGCAGTTATTTGAGTGATTCTTAAAATATATCAAAATTACAATATTTCATGCCAATTTGTGAAGAAAAATGCAAATCGCATGCGGTCAAAATACGATAACTAGGGTAATCCAATAAATTAATTGATGAAATTGATTTTGAACAAAATACAAATTATAAATAATATACATGTTAACCGTCATTTAATTTGAGCATTGGAACAGCAGAGTTAAAAAGTGATTAACTATGCTCTAATGATGTTTCAATAATCCGTATATAGTCGACTTTGTCTCAAATACCGTACGCTCTACCATTTCGGATATCTTCAGTGCAATTCCCTTTCCAGCCACTAGAAGAAGCGTGCCTAATCTTCAGACACAACTGAATCGAAATCTTCCTTCGAGCACCGCCCCGCCCACCACCCACACAGGTACATTCTTGCAGCAAGCATTGATTGGCGACGAATCCGCTTTTCACATTATTCGCGTTCAGCAGCTTACACAACCCAACTGGTCGGTGCAATGTATCGTTGCTCGTCTCCTCTTTGTTGGAAGATAAATATTTTATATTATAAATTCCTGATAATTGAATTGAATTGAATGGGATTTGAGAGCAAGCGCATCGATCGAGCGAGTGGTGCTTCGGAGAATCTATATCTAATTTTCACCCGATGACGGTGCTGATGATGATGATGGTTGAAGCTGGATGTGCGTTTTCAATGGGTACTTGTGTGCAAAAGCTTTCATGTGCACGTGCACTTTACTGGATGCGTTAACCATTGAGAGTCCATCGAAGAATGGGTTAATGAGCAGTAATTCACATTGCTCGAGCTAAATGTTGATTAAACATGGTTGATGGAAATTGGCATCCTTTATGACGGTACTTGCGCCGATAATTCACAATGACCGCCATTGAGCACGAGACCGCAACGGACGGTGGGTCCTGGAATGGATTTGAGTAGGAGATATTCCATTACTTTATAGAAGACTTTAGTTAACTGCCACAGCTGGTTGGGATTCGTACACTCGGAAAAAAAGAACTTTCCGGTAGTATTTTTTTTTACGGTGAGTTTAATCCGTTTAACATAAAAATATATCAATATTGATTTTTGAAATGATTGCTGAATTTTAGGGGCATTATGCCATTTAAAAAACGACGTAACAAGCAAACTTCTTGCCATTTGTGGAGTCAATCAAGATCACACATTTCTAATTAATAAGGCTCGGAAAGCATTGATTTTCTAAAAGTTATGTTAAGAATACTAGATGACAAAAACTTACAGTTGTAACAGAATACTTAACTCAGCTCAACTGAAAGCATGGTGCACCAAAGTGATTACGTCTTCAAGCATGGATGTTAATAGCAAAACAAGAGCTTAAGATCTTTAGATTCCCATCGTAGTGCGCAGTTCTCTTTTTCCTCTTCCCGGGTGATGTCGTGGGAGTGAGGGTAAATGGCTTGTTTCTTAATTAGCATAGGATTTGCTCCCTTCTATGTCTTCCATTCGTACCTTGCATCGAATCGGAACCGAGCCCACGGAAACTGAACCTGAAACTAATAATGATATTTATTTCAACTGACAGATTGAACGAGCATAAAGCGCTTTTCGTTGAGCGGCTTTGAACTTAGTCGAGGTTTCTTGGTCAGACGTTCCGTTCGTTCGTTGCTGATTGGCTTCAGTGCGAAGAAGAGGCGAGGATGCCAATGCCACCCTGCGCACTCCGGGAGCTTAATTCAATCTTGTAGTTTTCCCTTCCCTCAGCAACCCTCAGTGAACTCCGAGTGGGGCAGAACAGGGAAAAGAATTCGTTTATGCTCATTTGCTACACACGCTGCAAATTTACTGTTTTACGGTCTTCGATCATTACAAGCAAATGAGTACCGTTCGATTCGAAGGCAGTTCAGCAGGCTCCATCACGTGGGTCCGGTGATCCATTACAGTCAATCCCGGAGGCTAACCATAACGAATAGTTGCAGACACTCTGACATATCGAATCAAAATCGCATCTCGCAGCCAGGCAAGAACAAAAGGAATAATGAAGTAAGAGAGATCGATTCCTGGGGATAGATGAAGAGCATATAAAGTGCATTACCATAGTAGACTTGAACAAACCGTTTTGCCAAACCAATGCTGATGACAACGACGACGACGACGACGACAAAAAGGAGATTGACACTGAAGGGTGAACGGCAAGCTGTTGGTTTCTCTTTGTTTCTGTATTTGATGACATCCAAAGAATGAACAACAGATGCAATAAATTAAGCTCGATTTACTTGAAGTGAAGTTCAATTAAATTCTCTGTAATCCTCTTCGGGACCAGAACGCTGGGGATTTTACTATCATCAACTGAAATTGAAACAAACTCAGTATTGAGATAGACGTTGGGCAATCGAAAGCTCATCATATTCACCACTAAATACTCTTGTTCCTTTCTGCGTGGTGGCTTCGATCTAATTCCAAAACTATCTCCCACCCGAGTGTTATGGGACACAAAGACACAGCCAAGGAATGATAATAGACCGTCGTTCTCTTCTCGGCTGCAGCAACCCATCTGTTGGAATCCTTTTTCTCACCCTAGAGTTCCAACATTCGCATCGTAGCGTCATCCCAAAAAGAGTCCCCCATCATCATCTAGCAGCAACTACGACGAGACGATGTTCGATTTAAGTCAGCTGCTGGGGTAGCTCTAGAGAGCGAGCGCGACTGTCATCCGTTCAAATTACTCCGACCTAAGGTAACTCTTCCCATATTCGTCCTCTCGTAGGCTGAATTGCGAGTGATGAGATCAAAGCACGGACATCTCCCCTACATTGTAGAGAGCCTTTTCTTCATCAGTAAAACAAGAACAACAACGCGATGGCTTCGACACTGAATGTTGAAGTGCGAGATTGCGAGTGTGTGGATGGAACGGAATTTAAATTAAATTCACAAGTCCAAAAAGGATCAATAAATTTGACTCATACAGCCGTCCACGGTTGTCCCTTTGGCTAAGTGCTGGAACAAAGATAATAAACGTTGCATTCCGAAGTTCTGCAAGGCTGACACACATTGTATTGTAGTTTTAATCACCAGGGATCGTTTGCGTTTGGTGAATGGCAGATGAAGAACAGTGGAGCACAGATTCAAATTCCGAACAAATGATTCCGGGTTTTCAAGGTGCCGTGAAACTGGAAAGCATGGATTTTTTATTTTGATTCTGTCATGAACGTTTCCTCTGAAATTTTGCATTTTTCGTATTTTCATTAATAGGCCATGTTTGAAACGTAAAAACATTAACATTAATGAATGTAGTTATGATATTCTTGCGTTCTTTGAAACCTGACCTACTCAGAATACTACCTTGACTCAAGTTCAATACAAAGTTTTGTATTATCCTCAAAGATAGCTAAAAAAATCATTAAATCCGACGTAAATCCTTTAAATGAAGAGATAATGATTAGTTGACTTCTACAGAATAGTGTATTTTTAAAATACCCAAAACTTTGAACAACATATAAAAAATGGGAAAATTAAATAAAAAAGTTATGATAAAAAAAAACCGTTTTAAGGAGGTATTATATTTATAATTCCTTTTTCACTCTACAACTTTGTCCACTTAAAAGATAACAGTTTTTATCTTCTACATAGTTTCATGGATTGACCTAATCTTCAATGTTTTAATACAGTTCTAAATACTAGAATAAAGGATATGAAGAGAAAGTGTTGAAAGTTCTGTCAGTGTACGGCAGGTTGGAAATCGAACAGATGTTTGAAAAATTGAGCGAAAGGGCATGTGTTTAGTGGTACTCAAACCATGGACGCCATCTTTTGCCTAACATCCCACTGCGGGGTAGATTGAGGCTCGGACAAGTCCGCCACCTCAACAGGCAAAAGAAGACGTTTGGAAAGCGCTCATGAACCACTTATGGCATTGTGATAGTTATTCTAGCGATATTGTGATAGTTATTCTAGCGCACTCTGTTTTGATGCGCACATGGGAGAAGATCTCTCTCCTTTTTGGGTTTGTTTTGATTCGCAACGTCTGAGATCACTCATGTTTTTCTCGTCGTCTCTAACGTAGAGCTCGTAGAGAAACACCGTGAAGCGTTGCGATACTGATCCCCACCAGTATGATTAATGGTACTTTAATTGTTATGTTTTATATTATCCGATATAATAAAACGATAATGTAAACATGCCCTTTCGCTCAATTTTAAAAAAACATCTGTTCTATTTCCAACCTGCCGGCTCACTGACGGAACTTTCAACACCTTCTCTTCATATCTTTCATTCTAACAATAACATTAATGTCCACTCTTGGTGCCTCATGGTGATGAGCGAACATCTGTTTCTACACACCTAATAGTTTCACTGCATATACCCATGTCCCACTTTTTTTTATTTTGTCCCACTGTGAGGCGGCCCAACTTTTCTTACCTCTTTTTGCAGGATATCCACAGAAAAGGGGCCTTGCCGCCGCTCAGAAGTGCAGAGGATTTCTCGGATTCCTTCAAAGCGAATATCGTGTCAACACGTTCCTTCCCATTCCCTACTTGACCAGAATTCGGACACGACCAGCGCCGGTATTGCTTTATAATGGGTCATTACTTTTTACATATTGAGGATGTATGTTAGTCCCAAACATTATCTGTTGGTTCTTTGTGTAAATACAGCTGATGTGGTAATAACGGAGTAGCAACCGTGGGCGGTCAATCATGCTCATGCTAATGCTCATGCTCTTTCGGCAACAAAAAGTCACCTTCTCAAATTGGAACGAATTCAATTTCGTTGTCTGCGTATTGGGCTTGGCTTCATGCACTTGTAAAGAATAAGGTTGACTGAATGAAAAAAAAATAAAAAAAAATATAACAATAATAATGCTTAGAGAAAATTACTCTTCTTCTTGAAAAATTAAACTTGAAGATTTTGTAGAAGGAGATGTTCGCTCTTCACCATGAGGCACCACTAGTGCACACATTAATGTTGTTTGCAAGAATGATTGATATGAAGAGAAAGCATTGAAAGTTCCGTCAGAGTGCGGCAGGTAGGAAATCTAACAGATGTTTTTTTTAAATTGAGCGAAAGGGCATGTATCCAATGGTACTCGAACCATGGACGTCAATCTTTGCCTAACATCCTACTGCGGCGTAGGTTGTAGCACGGAACAAGTCCGCCACTTCAACAGGCAAAAATTGACGTATGGAAAGCGCTCATGTACCGCTGATGGCTTGTGATAGTTATTCTAGTGATATATTGTGTGCACTCTGTTTTGATGCGCACATGGGAGAGGAACTCTCTCCTTTTTTTGGGTTTGTTTTGATTCGCAACGACTGAGATCCCTCAAGTTTTTCTCTTCGTCTCTAACGTAGAGACCCCGGAGAGAAACACTGTGGCTCGAATACCACTGGACACATGCCGTTTCGCTAAACTTTCAAACATCTGTTTGATTTCCTACCTGCAGTACACTGACGGAACTTTCAATTCTTTCTCTTCATATCAATCATTCTTGCAAAAAACATTAATGTGCACTCTTGGTGCCTCATGTTGATGAGCGAATATCTCCTTCTACATCATACTCGTTACTCCACGCACGGAGAAAATATAATATAACAATTATAGTATGAAAGATTTTGTTTCGCTCCAAGAAGAAAGGAAATAAAAATTAAAAAGAAAACATATGCTTCCTTTACTTGACTATGACTGGCTCCGTAGCGAGCTAATGAGAAGCAACAGTTATCTCACGTTGAGCTATGAAAAGCACGTTACCTCAGACATCAGGTCGAGATATTGTCAGTCCGATGGAAGCATCGGTATTCGAGAGCGTCTTCCAACTGGCTAATACGCTCACCGAGTTACCAGATGACCAAAAAATCTCGATGGACGAGCTGGTAAATACCATCAAAGCCACCAAGAACATTAAAGCACCGGGATTTGACGGCCTCTTCAATATCGTCCTGAAGAATTTGGGACCGAAAGTGCACACTCCCTTGGTCAACGTTTTCAATCGTTGTATGGAGCTTGGATATTTCCCAACTGCCTGGAACCGATCCAAGGTTGTACCGATACTGAAACCGGGGAAGGACCCAACCAACCCGCTATCGTCCGACCAGTCTGCTCTCTTCGCTCAACAAGCTGTTCGGGAAACTTATTTACAGGATGCGGCAGAAAATAATGCGAAAATGTTCAAACTGAGTATTGGGTTAATTCGTGTAGCTAGTGACTAATTTCTGTCAAAAGTGTATTTGTTTATGTTTACTTTCAAGTGCTGCATCCAAACATTCTATTTGTTTTATTGCAAATTCGTCAAAATGTTCGCGAAAGAAGTGATCACCAGTGTGTTGCTCGCCCAGAAGAAGCCAAAAGAGATTGCCAAGGTGGTAGGGTGCCATTTGGCAACAGTTTACCGCATAAAAAAGTCCTTGCAGGATGGTCCTAAGCAGCGGAAGCCGGGAAGCGCTTCGCTTTGCACGCACGCCGAACGTGATCAAATCGGTCCGTGCAAAAATAGTTCGCAACCCGCTGCGTTCCATAAGAAAACTTGCAAAGGAAGCCAATATTTCGGAGAAATCCATGCGGAGAAGCATCAAAAAAGACCTGCATGCATTATCCAGAGCCAGAGTGAAACGCCACTTGATTACGGACCAGGTCAAGGAACTACGAATGACTCGTTCCAAGCGATTGCTTTCCTTATGAAGAAGGAAAAAATGATAATCCTGTTCTCTGACGAAGAGCTTTTCAGCATCGATGCTGTGGCCAACAGCCGCACTGACCGGTTCATTTCACCGCAGAATAGGAGAACGTTCCGAAAAAAGTAAAATTTAAATTTCAAACCAAACATCCGGCTGGAGTCATGATGTTTGGCTTGGTGGCGTCCAACGGTTTGAAAATGCGGCCTATTTTCATTGATGCTGGAGTTAAAATCAATACCGAAGTGTATATCGGTATTTTAAAGGACCAAGTGCTTCCCTGGGTGAAGGCCAACTTCGCCGAGGACCAAAACGTTGTCCTACAGCAGGATGGAGCGCCGGGTCACACGATATCATGAAGTTTTGGCCGAAGTATTTGTGGCCCCCAAGCAGTCCAGATCTTAATCCGTTGCGTTATTTGATTTGGAACTATGTTGAAGCACGAGCCTGCAAAACATCACACCCTAGAGTGAACACCCTGAAGTCAACCATAACACGCACATGCTAGTCAATGTCGGAGGACTACGTCCGAAAGGCATGCTCTGGCTTCTGGCGTCGCCTCTAGGATGTTATTAACACATTGAATAAATTTATTTGAAAGGATTTTACGAAGATAACTGCACTCAAAAATGTTGATATTATAAGCTGAAAATGGGATTTGAAAGAAATAGAACAAATTTTCGCATTATTTTCTGCCGCACCCTGTACACCAGAATCCTCGATCACACTGAGGCGAACGACATTCTCATCAAGGAACAATTTGGATTCCGGCGAGGATACTCGACGGTGGACCAACTCAAACAAGTCACAAATTTGGTTAACCAGGCCAAGTTGGTATCGAAAACAACAGTCATGGCGCTTATGTACATCGAGAAGGCGTTTGATAACGTCTGGCACGACGGCTAATAGACTGTACCAGAAAGTATAAGCACACTTTCAAAATAACAAAAAAGTCATGTTTTTTAGTTTCAATAATTTTATTTGGCTAATCGTTATTGTATTTGTATTTTATATGATATTTTACTCTCGTTTAATCAAAATATTTAATCATAGCCAAGACTTCTAACTTTTCCTCGAACATGACCTTCTTGCTGCCTGACTATTGGCAATAATCACTTCTGGAGACATTCCTTAACGTATTTCTGAGTGTTCATCGTCTCCGTTGTGATGTACGGACTAGATGTTTTACCACACTCGCATATTGCCTGCCAAACCATAACCTTCTTACCGATTTTTTCGGTAAAAATTGCCTTCTCCGATTCGGGGATATCTTTGTCTTCGCTCACAGTATAGAATTGTGGTCCGGAAAGCGTTTTGTAATCTAGTTTCACAATCGTTTCATCGTCCATTATAAACCCAGAATTTCTACACAATAACAAATCGTAGAGTTTTCGGCGAATCTTCAAACATACACTGTTCTCTATATTTTCGAATCGCAGATCGTTCCACTCCGACCCTTACACCCTCTTTCTTGGCCAATTTTCTCAAGGAGAGTCCGCTCACTGTGCACCATTTGTGCACTATACTTGTTCGTTGTTCCGGAGTAAGACCGCGTATTTTGATAGGTAACACAAAACTGAGCCCTTTTTTGATGGTATGTCATTCAAAAATGTGCAAAAAAAAAAAGGACGCAGTCATAACATGTTGAAATATTTCATTATGTTCAAAGTGACCGTTAAAGTAAGGTGCTTATACTTACTGGAACAGTCGTTAGCTTAGGCTTAAGCCATTACAATGGAACGAGTTGGCAACATCATGCAGCTCTGCGCGCGATGGGTGCCGCGTTTGCTTACAATGGGCTAAAACGCATTCGTGTTACAACCTCTCAGGAGAATTTGATAGTTTACACGCAATCCGAAGGAGTTAGTGCGCCAATTCATAACCATGGATGAAACTTGGAGCCATTACTACACACCGGGGTCATTGCAGTAGGCAAAACAATGGGTTTCACCGGGCGAAAGCGCTCCGAAGGGCCCGAAAACGCAACAATCGGCGGAAAAGGTTCTGGCCTCCGTGTTTTGGGATGCGAAAGGTGTAATATTCATCCACTATCTTGAAAAAGGTAAAACCATAACAGGCGCATACTATGCAGCGTTATTGGATCGTTTGAAGGATGAAGTCCAGAAAACACGGCCGTATATACAGAGAAAAAGTGTGCTCTATCATCACGACAATGCACCTGCTCATTCATCCTTAATTGCTCAAGCAAAATTGATCCCTCATCCACAGTATTTGCCAGTCTTGGCCCTCAGTGACTTCTATTTGTTCCCAAACCGGAAGAGGTGGCTCACCGGTAAGCGATTTTACTCAAATGATGAGCTCATAGCTGAAACCGATGGCTATTTTGAAGGACTTCCGAAGGAGTACTATTCGGATGGGATAACAAAAACAAGAAATAAAACCAAATTTGGCAAAAAAAAAATGTTTTCGTGTTTGATATTAAAGGGATTTTTCAGGTAGTCTAGTACATCGTGAAGTCTTTAGCAATCCGGAAGATGAACACCAGAACGGGATATGCTGCTTGAAGGTGAGTTGGGTGTCCAGAATAACTCCTAGGTCCTTGACTTGACTGACGCGCTCAATTTCGGTGCCAGACTTGACATACTTGAATAAAATAGTCTGTTTCTTGTGCAAAAACGAGATAACCGTGCATTTGGCTGGGTTGACATCCATGCGGTTCAAATTGCACCAGTCGGCAAAAGTATTCCGCTGACGTTGATGAAAGCGACAGTCATCGTGTGAGTGCACTCGAAAATAGAGTTTCAGGTCATCTCGATTCGAGTATGATAGTGACTACCCTGCGGTGTACCAGACTTGGCTTTGAACATGTGAGACTTACAATCTCCTATGACTACAGCCAGATGACGGTCAGTGAGGTACGATTGAAACCATTGCAACAGGCATCCATTGATCCCAAGCCTGTCCAGTTTGGCAATAGCTATGCGGTGATTAAGTTTATCGAAGGCTGCAGACAAGTCGGTGTAAATGACATCCGTTTGGGCGCGTTTCGCCATACTGTCAATAATGTAGGAAGTAAGGCACAGCAGGTTAGCAGCAGTGGAGCGACCAGCCATGAATCCGTGCTGGTCGGTACTAATATACGGTTTGCAGTGAGCGAGCAACGGTTCCATAATTAAAAGCTCAAACAGTTCAACAACAGCGCCAAGCGAAGTTATGCCGCGATAATTGCCAACGTCTCGTTTGCTACCCTTTTTGTGAACTGGAACTGGATAGTCGAAAAACTTGAAGCAGCGGGGGCAACAAACTATCCAGGTGTAGTTTGAGAAAGGACGAAGGAATTTCATCCGGCCCGGGATTGTGAGACAATTTGAGTTTAGAGCAGGCCTTGATTATCATCTCTGTTGATCGATGTCGACTTGGCCCAAGGTTTGACCGGCAAGTGGAACCGGAACGTAGCTGGCCGCAATTCTAATGCGGTCATCGCTCAATGTCTCCTCGGTGAAAACGCTAGAGAATTTCTCGGAAAATAGCTGGCAAATACCCTGCGTAATTTTCCAGAAGGAACGAAGCATTGGAATGCATGACAGAATGTTTGGCATCGGGAAATAGAAACCCACTGTCAGATAGTTTCCATGAAATCCCAGGTAGATTGAAGTCGCCTATCACCATAACTGAGTCGATTGCTTTGGCATTTTCCAAAATTGCGAAAACCGATTGGCAATGGGTTGCAATTAGGTCACGCGAGGTATGCGGTCGGCTGGAATGTACAGTCCGCAAAGGAATAATGTATGATCGCCCAATTTGATCGACGTCCAAACAAGTCCAAGAAGGGTTATCAAGAGCCTTTGCTTTAAATTTTGTGCTTATAACTACAAGTACGCCCCTACCTTTCGTTTTATGTCTATTATCGGCATTCCTGTCACATCGAAATACCTCGTAATCTTTGCCGAATACCTGACAAGAGAGTGTGCGTGAATCCAGTCAATTCTCCGTGAGGACGATGATGTAGTAGCTCTGGTCCGAAGTAGCTATGCGGAACGCGTCGACTATGCGTCGACATCGCTGTTAATACCACCGACATTCTGGTAGTATATGACGATCTCGTGATAGCAATCGGGAGCATGGATGTTTGAACGTGATGGCGCGGTGAGGCAGTTGAAGTACCGATGACATGACTAGAATGCGAGGCAATATCAGGCAAAGGAGAAGCTAAATCGTGAATGTACTTGCCTGCTAAAGCAGGTTGGAAGACCCCCTGGTGTACATCTGACCTTAGGGCCTGTAGTCCTGCGAACACCCCAGAACTTCTTCCATTGTGAAGCGTAACATTGGGAAATTGCAAGGAGGGGTAAATAATGAGAAAGAGTTTGCTAAAAAGTTGGACGTTGCCCTCGGAAAGTTGACTGAGGACACTGTGCAGAACTTAATGGATGGTATCAAGCCGTTTTGTTAACGTGAATTTGCCGACAATATTTGGTGCATATGTCAAATGAAGGGGCTAGGCTGACATTACATCACTTCACCCTAGGAGAAAAATCAGAAAACTGTTAAATGTTGTGAAACTACATTTCAATAAACAAACATTACCCTGACCATGGGCATTATTATCGGGACTTTTTTGGTCAAGTTTTCACTCCGTTTGCTATTGAATTATGTTTTGATAATCTATTACATTTTCAAACTGTTTACTGCCAACTACTCATGATTGAATGAAGATACCTTGTACCATCTATTGGCAAAAGCTTAGTAATATTATTCATTCGAGAAAGTACTTTGAGAGTCAGCATAAGATTCACTAGCGATGCTTAAACACCGTTAAGAAGGTCTAAAAAATTAATATCACAGATCATATTAGATTACTCAACATTTATTTCACGTTCTGGATGTTTGGTTTTAATTCATCCTGCGTTCGAAAAACAAACTCATTCATCTCACAAGTTGAGCTCCTTCCTCCGACGGCACCCAGTGAGTAATCCTTTATCGAGTTGTAATCCTGCTCCGTCCCATCAAAATACCTACAAGTGCATTCGTTGATAAAAATCTCCTCCATGCACTGATCGACTTTCAAGTGCAGGGGCACAGCAGCAGGTCCGTCCGTCCGCCAGTCCGCCAGTTGGGTCGTCGGTCGTCAGGCAAGCAGGGCATCAAAAAGCTCACTGGCTGCTTACCTACCACTCAAGACATGCATCGCACAGTTGAACACATCCGATCCGATTGTGTACGACTGTCTTCCGTGAGCAACAGCAGAAGCAGCAGTTCCATGCGATAAGATTGCAACCGACCGATAAAATGTGAAGAAAATAGCTCAATAAATCATACTCCCTCCGAGATACGACATGACATCTACATATTTATAAGATTGGCTTCTGCTTCTGTGCGGATACAACCGGAGCTGCTCTGCACTCTCACACACGTATGAAGTGTATCCAACTGCTACCTTGCATCCATGATAATGGTTACCTTTGAATGGAAGTTAACTGCATGGTCTGGTCTGGCCATGGCACTGTTAAAATTATTCTATTTAAAAATACTATTTCCGATGCATTTATTCTCAATCTGCAACAAGCTACATGGAGGAAAGCTTGCTTGGCCTTTTAATTTCAATTGACTTGAAAAGTTTGAAATTGTTGGCGTGTCAACCCACGATTGCCAGCGGTGAAATTGCATCGAGATTTGCTTTGAGCATGACGCTTCATGGTTCCACTGCATAGATCTCGATTGCAATCGAAGTATATCAGATCAACCACATGATAGGAACACGTTCGGCAATAATGCAGTCGGGTAAAGGAGTTACCATTTCAGGGTTTGACTGTTCGTACGATGCTTCATAAGGATGTGGGAATCAACGCTGGTGAACCAGGAACGGCAAACAAGAAAGTAGCAAAATTGGAATTGCGTCGTCGAATTTATAGGATTTGTCGAACGGAAGATGTTTCAAAGGTTTCGGAAGTATTGGTAAACATGGAGTAGAGAAATATCAGCAAGGTGAACTTTATTTGCCCTCTTTCATATTTGAACGTTTCATGAAAATTAAAGATTTCTTGCAAATGCTTCAATATTGTAAAAAAGCGTACATTGTCGGCTAGTTTTTGATGTCGGAAATGGTTCCCAAATGTATATTAACACTAGAGCGGTGTATTTCAATCTATTGAAAAATTCACCTCTCCCATGGGAAAATGCAGTCACACAATCCTTAGAAAGAGGAAGCGACCACAATTGAAGAGGGATAGGATGGAAGCTCTTCTAGAACGTATTGCTTTCTGAACAGGGATGCCAGATATTTTTTTCAAATGTCTGTGATAAAAATTTGAAAAGTCTGGGAATATCTTTAAAAATCTGTAAATTTATTTTTTGAAAATTAGGCTTCTTTTAACGAAAATACGTAATACGAGAGCGAGCTATGTCATTTTTTGCTATTTGTGTGATTATGTAAACATGTCTGCATCTATTTCTTGGATTGCATGCAACCTTACACTATTGTTTCATATTTTTAAAGTGACACTGATGCTTGAAGCATTCACGTAGATGACATAATTTTCTATAATTATTTTTTCCCTGTAATGTTCTTTCCAGTTTTGTATTTTAAAATCACAGTTTAGTTTTCATTTGATAAATTCAACAGACTTTGTTTTTGATTCAATAATAACCCTTGAATTACAATGAACAGGTCAATCTTCCGTGGCATAAATTATAAAGTTGAATTCAAAATGTTTATGTCATTAGTAAGCAACTACAATGACACTAAAACGGATTTTGTTTTTGTAGATTAAGTCGAAAGGCTGTCATTTTCGATTTATACATTTGTATTTTATTTATATGGGATCTATCATAAGAACCTTCCCTGCCCTAAAAACTCTTCCATAAATTTTCACGCTGATCAGTAGAGTAGTATTCGAGTTTATTTTTAATATTCAGCTCATTTAATAGAGATATATAGATTCTCTGAACTTTGGAAGCATTATCGAAAACTTTGTAGATATATTGATAAACTTCTTGAATTTTTTATGCTTCTCAGGTAAGCTTCAGGGAAATTTCCTTACTGATCAAATCTTCCCAACGAGGTGAGATGGAAAGTAAAAAAATGTAATTCCTGGATGAGTGTGTGTCCTCATAGTATGATGTGAACGGTTGGGCAGATAGTGTTTACCATATTTAAACATGGTGTCATCAACAGTCATGATATTCATATATATATATATATATATATATATATATCATATGAATGATTTTTATATAGACAGTTTCGTCAGTGATTATCTCTGAAATTTCAGGGAAACTCTCTCCTGATCTTCTGCAAGGCTCTTTGCTAAAGTTCTGGGAAGTTTCCTCCTGAACTTCAGGAAAATTTCCTGATGAACTTCTTGGCAGTCACTTCTTATTTTCTTCAAAATTCACATTCAAGAACCCAACCTTACCTTCCAGAAACATTTGGTAAGTTTTTTTCAAGAACATAGTTACCTTTCTAAACTTCCAATTAATTCTATCCTGAACTACGAGGAAAGTTTCTGCAAAACTTTAAGAAAGTACTCTCCAGAATTTCTTTGAAAATCTTCTTAAGTTGTGAGAAGTTGCTTCCTGAACTTCTGAGAAGTTCTTTTCTGAACTGCCGAAATAATCTCTTTTGAACTTCAGGTGAGTATTCTCCTGAACTTTGGGAAATTTTGTTCCTGAATTTCTGAAAAATTCTTGCTTGAACTACTAGTGAACTACTCCCTCTCTACTTTTGGAAGGTTTTTTTCCTGATTTTATCAAAAGTATCTACCATAACTTCTGGGATTTCGTGAACTTCGAAAAATTCTCATCCTGAACTACTGGAAGTTTCGATTCGGAACTTTGAGGAAGCTCTCTACTTTTGGGTAGTTTCAACTAAACGTTTGGTCTCTTCGTAACTTCTGAGAAGTCCTCTTCTGAACTCCTTAGGAGTTCTTTATTGATTTTTTTGAAAAATTCCTTTTTGACCCAGAGAGTGCCCTCTCTGGTAGGTTTCTTCCTGAATTTCGGGGAAGTTTTGTCCTGAGCTTATTCTTTCCAAACTTTTGATTGGTCTCATCCGGAACTGCGAGGAAAATTTTATTGAAACTTTGGAAAAGCCGTCTCCAAAATTTTTAGGAAAATTTCCTTAAATTTGTTCTAGAAATTCTTCCTGGACTTCTGAAAAGTCCTCTTCTGAACTTTTGGCAGTTTTCTCCAGAACTTTGGAGAGGTTTGTTCCGGAACTATTGGGAATTTCGTGCTCAAATTAGAAGGAAGTACCTCCAATGTTCCTTGGAAAGTTTCATTCTTTTCTTTCCAAAGAATTTTGAGAAATCCTTATTCTAAAATGTTTCAATTTTCTCCTCTGAGCTTTGGAAAAGTTGCCTAGCACTTCTGGAAAGTTCCAGTGAACCTTTCGAGAAGTTTCTTCTGGAACTTCTGGGAAGTTATTTCCTGAACTTGAGAGAAGTTCTTTCCACAACTTCTATGACTCATCGTCCTGAGGATTTTTTTTCCTGATTTTTTGAGAAATTATAGGTAGTGCCCTTCCTGGTTAGCACCAGTCTGAAATTTGGGTATGTTTTTTTTTCTGAACTTCTGGGAAGTTCAATCTTGAATTTCTGAGAAGAACTCCAACACCTCTCAAAAATTCTAAACTTCAGAGAAGTTCTCTTTCCCACACTTCTACCTGAAGCTCTGATAGGTCCTCTCCTGATTATTGGGGAAGTTCTGTCTTGAAATTCTGGTATGTTTGATCTTGAAATTCGGTAATTTATTTTTGAAGGTTCTTCTTGCATAAACTGCTTGCTCCCAATACTTCTGAGAACTCCAGTCAGATTCCAGTTTGAACAAGCGACACGTTCGGTCGTGATTTTCGCTCTATCGACACAAAGTTTGTTTTTTTTCCGTTTCCCCCCCGACCGATTTCCCGCGATTGCGCGTCCGGTCCGTGAGCTATAACCAGCGCTTGCTCAGTTATTGGCGATAGCAAGCCAGAAGAAAACGCTGCAAGGTTGTGAAAATTTTCTCACTCGACCTGTTGCCATGGCAATGGGTCGAAAAAATCAACAAGTGGTGACAAGCACACCAGCGGCATTAGTTCCTGAAACCACGCTAAAACCGAGCAGCTGCAAGCGACTACGGCGTGACGACACCGGTCCATCGGACCCCAACGCCCGACTTCTAGCGAGCAATCGGTTTGCTGCGCTCCCGGTACAGGAGATACCGAAAAAAGTGAAGATCCCGCCGCTTTTCACCACGTCAAAAAACATCGCTGCTCTAAGAACGGAGCTTGCAGCGATTAAAGTTAATCCGCTCTACAAGCTGTGCAGTACGTAAACGACTACCGTGCTGTTGAAGCTCATCTAGTCGCAAAGCGATATAAGTTCTATACGCACGATGCACCAGGAAACAAGCCGCTGAAGGTGATTTTGCGTGGCCTTCCGGAATTCACTCCGGAGGAAATTATCAAGGAGCTGCAAGCGGCCGCTCTTAAACCAGTGAAGGTGTTCCCTATAAAACGACAGCAACAGGGAAATCATCGGGACCAACTCTATCTGGTCCACTTGGAGAAGGGTTCCGTTACGATGACGGAACTGATGAAAACACGGGCCCTCTTCAACGTCATTGTCGAGTGGGACCGGTATCGCCCGAGACAACATGACGTGACGCAGTGTGACAACTGCCTTGTGTTCGGCCACGGAACCCGAAACTGCCACATGAAACCACAGTGTGGCAAGTGTGCTGGAGCACACGCCACCAAGGATTGTGCCCCGATGGACGAAGGTGCCCCTCCAAAGTGCGCCAACTGTGGCGATAATCATGAAGGCAGCAATCGAAGTTGTCCCAAACGTGCGGAGTTTCTAGCGATCCGCAAGCAGGCGTCCACCAAGTCCCGACCTGGCCAGTGCCGTGCTCCTCCTCGGATGGACAAGGAAAATTTCCCAACGCTTCGGTACCAGGTGCCAAATCTACCACCGTTGCAATTGAATCCACGCCATGCGAACCGCCCGTCACCCGTACAAATTTTAAGACATATCATGAATCCTTGGAAACTAAATGTAAACTAAAGTAGAAACTATAAATTAGAAGAAAAATTAGTAATCTCCATTTAATTCCAACTACCTTTGCTTATCTTCGACAGATACGCGTATTTCGTCTACAATGTGCAGACTTCTTCAGTGTCTCGTACTAATAACTCGACTCTTTTATGTCTGGTAGTCGAGTTATTAGTACGAGACACTGAAGAAGTCTGCACATTGTAGACGAAATACGCGTATCTGTCGAAGATAAGCAAAGGTAGTTGGAATTAAATGGAGATTACTAATTTTTCTTCTAATTTATAGTTACAAGTATTCCACTAAACAGCTCAAACCCTCTAGGATTCATAAAGTAGAAAGCCAAGAAATATAAAAATGAAATTTCAAAAAATTACCTTACGAAAATCAAGGAAACGGGTATTTCTTGCTGTTTTAGTTATAACCAACATCAATTTTGAAACACACGACAAACAATTTCCTAGCTACTGATCAAATAGGAATTTATTGATTACTAGCTGACCCGGCAGACGTTGTCCTGCATACAATTAAAATACTTATTGGAAAATTGGAGAAGGTATTTGCTTGAACTGCAAGCTTATAGTTGTAAGATGGCATTCGATCTAGAGTAGTCTTGAACATTTGAATCAATCCATTGGGCTCATGAAGCATCGCTTGCAATTGTTGAACAATGTTCCGCTTCATGGTGGAATAATGTTGCTGAGTGAATCTCCCTTGAAATAAATCTGTAGAAATGTATGGTCTGCGTCCGTCGGTGGCAACATTGAACTCGCTTTTTGGTAAATTTGACCTGTAACGTAGACGGTTTCACAATTTCATAATATACTGATTTTAAAACTATGTAAGGTACAATGTTCACGGAAACTTTTAAATATTATTATGTGCGTTGCGCCAAACAAAGTCATTTGAAAACAATCATCATAACTCTGGATGTTCTGCAGAAAATGTTAAGAACCACTTCCTGATCCAGACACATATAAGCGCAAAGGCTCTGGTCTTC
>JASCZW010008359.1:5000-51863 GCA_034211315.2 Aedes japonicus | reverse complement strand
TGTCCCGGACCTAAATACTCTTACATACAAATTAGCATAGCAGTAGGGATAATTCTCATGTTTGGCTTAAATTCGTGTTTCATTTTTATAGGGGCCCATTTTTCCAGAACCTCCCCCTTCAAACCACCATAAAAACATTTCTTGCCTTCAAACCTCACCCATACCAAATTTGCTTCCATTTAATCAAGTTCTCGAGTTATGCAGGAATTTGTTTTTCGTTTGCATGGGAACCCTAACTTTCTAGAGGCGGGAGGGTCTCGAACTATCATAAGATGCTTTCCCGGACCCAAAAACCACTGAATACAAATTTGCAAAGCAGTAGGCATAGTTCTCATGTTTGGTTGAAATTTGTGTTTCATTTGTATGAGAGCCCTCATTTTTAGAGGGAGGAGGGGCTTTTAAGCACCATTAAACATTTCATGTCTTAAAAACTCGTCCATTCCAAATTTGGTTCAATTTGCTTTATTAATTCTCGAGTTACGCAGAAATTTGTGTTCCATTTGTTTGAGAGCCCCCCTCCCCTCCCCCCATTTCCCTCTTCATATAGCGGAAGAGTTTAAAATCCCCATAGAAACATTTCCCTCCTTCAAAAACTTCCACATGCCAAATTTGGTTCCATTTCCCTGATTAGTTCTCGAGTTATGCAAGAATTTGCGTTTCATTTGAATGGCACTCCCCCTTTTCAGAAAGGGAAGGGGTCTCAAATGAACATAGAACCATTTTGACGTAGGACTACGTCTTTCATTTCTATACTGGGGCGCCGTTCTAAAATTTCTGAAATCGACCGCGTTACGGGTCGTTTTGGATATTTTGAGCGATAATAACTAAGTCATTGCAGAAACGATTTTCATATCGTTTGCACCAATCGATTGGAAATAATTCTACGTATCAGTTTTAGTAATCAAGTTAATTGATTTTTAACATTAACTTATTAAAAATAACGTAAATGTAAGGTGATGTCTTATAATTTCGATTCGCAGAGTTAATTAACCAAATTTCCTAGCACAGTTTTCAAATCTAAGCAAGAGACGTCTCCCATCGTCTTCTTCTTATTCTTTGTTCTCGAGAGGTAGATTCTGTTTCACGCTAGTGTTTGGCGAAACATCTGATTCCCCTCCCCTTTTAATAAATTTGATTCACATTGCTTTAGTTGATACCCCCTTTTGTTCATGCAATGGTACCCGATGCCATGATAAAAGGCACATTTCCGAACAAATGCCTCATTCGTTCGGCATTCCAGTTTTACCAAGCGACACGATCGGTCGTGTTTTTCGCTCCCTCGCAGTAAAAGTTTTTTCTCCCGTTTTTCCCCTCGCCCGCTTTCTCGCGATTGCGTGTTCGGTTCGCGAAATATCACCTGCGCTTGCTCATCTTTTGGTTGTGGAAAAGCAGAAAAAAGTGCTGCAAAGTTGGGAAAAATTTCCCGCTTGATCTATTTCCGAGGCAATGGGTCGAAAAAATCGACCAACGGTGACATCCGCTCCCGAATCATTACCGCAACCGGGCAGCTCCAAGCGGCTGCGCCACGATGACGCCGATCCAGTGGATCCAAACGCTCGTCTACTAGCGAGCAATCAATTCGCCGTGCTTCCGGTACAGGAGGTGCCAAAGAAGGTGAAAGTTCCCCGCTCTTCACCACATCAAGGACATTGCTGCTCTCAGGACTGAGCTTGCAGCTATCCAAATCCATCCGCTGTACAAGCTGTGCAGTAATGGCATTAAAGTAATGTGCTCGTCGGAGGCTGACTACCGTGCTGTCGGCGCTCACCTAGTCACCAAGCAGCATGAGTTCTACACGCACGATGTACCCGGAAACAAGCCCATGAAGGTGATCCTGCGTGGTCTTCCGGAACTCACTCCGGAATCAATCTTTGCGGAGCTGCAAGCGGCGGCACTAAAGCCTCAGAAGGTGTTTCCCATCAGGCGCCAGCAACACGGAAACTACCGGGACCAACTTTATCTGGTCCATCTCGAGAAGGGATCCGTCACGATGGCGGAACTGTTGAAAACACGGGCCCTTTTCAACGTCATCGTCGAGTGGGACCGGTATCGTCCAAGACAAAACGACGTGACGCAGTGTGGCAACTGCCTTGCTTTCGGCCACGGAACTCGAAACTGCCACATGAAACCGAGATGTGGCAAGTGCGCCGGAGCACACGCCACCAAGGATTGTGCCCCAATGGACGAAGGTGCCCCAATGAAGTGCGCCAACTGCGGCGCAAATCATGAGAGCAGCAATCGGACCTGCCCAAAACGTGCGGAGTTTTTGGCTATCCGAAAGAAGGCATCCACCAAGTCTCGGCCAGGTCAACGCCGTCCACCTCCTCCGATGAACGAGGAGAATTTCCCGTCGCTTCGGTACCAGGTGCCAAACCTGCCACCAATCCCACTAAATCACAGTCATGCAAACCGCCCGTCAGCTTCGGTTCATCATCGTTTCGCGGCAGCCGCCGCCGCCTCCAACCAGACTCCTCCTCCAGGCTGGGGCAATCCGAGTTGCAGTACCTCCACGCAACCACCCGTCGATGGACAGCTCTACGACTCGGAGCAAATGGTGGAGTTCGTGCAAGAGCTCTATCGCCAACTACGTTCCTGCCGCTCCAAGGAGGAACAGCTCAAAGCCGCCACGTCCGTGACGATGAAGTTTCTGTTCAAGTATGGACCGTAAACGCACCATCAACATCCTCAACTGGAATGCTTGTTCCATCCGGAACAAAACCATTGAGCTCGGTGACTTCCTTAACAGGAAGGCCATCGACATCGCCATCGTCACCGAGACACACCTCAAACCGGAAATCAGCATCTTCATCCCAGGATACCGGATTGTGCGACTGGATCGTAGCGGCTCTAGTGGAGGAGGAGTTGCGATTGCTCTGCGCTACAACATCAACTGCCATCTGCTTCCGAGCTTTCAGCTGCAGTCTATCGAAGCCATCGGAGTCGAAGTCGAAACTGCCGTCGGCCCAATCACCATCATCGCGGCCTATTGTCCCAAGCAAGCCAGTACCAACAACGGAACAACAACGGCCCTACGTAACGACATCCGTAAGCTAACTCGGAGGCAGGGGCAGTTCATCATCGCCGGCGACATGAATGCGAAACACGAAACCTGGGGGAACACCCGGCGGAATCGGAACGGAATTATTCTACAGGAAGACCTGGAAGAGGGACATTACACCGTCCTGGGCCCGGATACTCCCACCCGGTTGAGCAGATCCGGGGTCCATTCGACAATCGACATCTTCCTCACCAACATGGGGAACAACATCGCCCAGCCGATCGTACACCAGGAGCTCAGCTCGGACCACTATCCGGTGGTGGCCGAAGTTGGCTCCTCGGTCAACCGGCATCGTATCACCAGACGGAACTACCATCGTGCCAGTTGGGAGAGGTTCCGACAACAAGTTGACGACAACATCGATTTCGACATGCACCTTGATTCGGTTGATGACATCGAACGACAGCTGCAGAGCATCGAGCAAGCGATCTCCCAGGCCCGGGAGCAACATATACCGGTGATAGATCAGGTGAGTGACTCTGTACCCATTGATAGACCCACTAAAGATTTAATACAATTGCGAAACGCCATTCGAAGGCAATACCAGCGAACTGGTTTGCCAACGCTCAAACGTCACTGTAATCGAGTGACCAAAATTATTAAGGCCAGAATGGTGGACCTTAGAAATAATGATTTCGCTGACAAAATTCGCTCTCTCCCAGATTGTGCTAAGCCGTTCTGGAAGATGACGAAAAATTTAAAAACTAAACCAAGGCCCATTCCACCGTTGATCCCACTAGACGTCAATGACTCTAGGGATCGGTTGATAACACCTGCAGAGAAGGCTGATGAGATAAGTCAACACTTCGTCAGCTCCCACAATCTCGGTCAAAACATCGTCAGTCCACACGAAGCTGCCGTTAGCGCGCTTATAACTAACATCGACCAAAGTCCTAACGACTTCTCCGAAGATTTGGAGATCTCAGCTGACGAATTGTTGACTTATATCAAGACCTCTAAGAACATGAAGGCCCCAGGTTTCGACAACATCTTGAACTTGGAGCTCAAGCAATTGAGCCCCAGTTCTACAACCATCTGGCGGTGGTGTTTAACCAATGCCTCCGTCTTGGCTACTTCCCATCGTGCTGGAAGTCAGCCAAAGTCATCCCCATTCGGAAACCTGGGAAAGATCCTTCATGTTCCAGAAGCTACAGACCAATCAGCCTTCTCTCAGGTCTATCTAAACTGTTTGAGAAAGCGATCCACCGTCGGCTCCTAACATCTGCTGACGAGCTCAATATCCTGTTGGATGAGCAGTTCGGTTTCCGGCATGGTCGCTCTACAGTCCATCAACTTAATCGAGTCATGAACATCCTCAGGCGGAACAAGTCTGTTTCGAAAACATCCGCTATGGCCCTTCTCGATATCGAGAAGGCCTTCGATAATGTGTGGCATGATGGCTTGGTGTACAAGCTCAAGCGATACAATCTTCCAATCTTCCTGGTGAAGATTATTAAAAATTATCTCTCTGACAGGACATTCCGTGTTTCGTTGCATGGTGCAGTTTCCGGTAGTCAGGAGATCTCCGCCGGTGTTCCGCAGGGAAGTATATTAGGTCCACTTCTGTTCAATCTATTCACCTCGGATATACCCCCGCTCCCTGAAAATGGATCTCTGTCGTTGTTCGCCGATGATACCGCAGTCGTCCACAATGGTAGGGTAATAAGAGCGCTTGCCGCGAAACTGCAGCGAAGCCTGAATGTTCTGTCAGAATACTTCACTGAATGGAAGATTTGTATCAACGCAGCGAAAACCCAGGTCATCCTGTTTCCACATTCTAATTCTCCCAGACTTGTCCCGCCTGAGAATTGTAAAATAAGCCTGAACAACACAACGGTGGAATGGACCAAATCAGCTGTCTATCTTGGTGTCACTCTAGACAGCAAGCTTATTTTCAGGGATCAGGTTGACAAAACTGTCACAAAATGTAATACTCTGTTGAAACTACTGTACCCATTGATCAACAGAAGGTCTACATTATCCCTTAAAAATAAGCTTGCTGTCTACAAGCAAATCATACTTCCGGTCATCGAGTATGCAATGCCAATCTGGGAGAGTTGTGCAAAAACACATCTCCTGAAACTTCAGAGAGTACAAAACAAGTTCCTCAGGATGATAATGAACACCCCTCCGAGGACAAGAACATCTGAGGTCCACCGTCTGGCCGAGATAAAAATGCTCGACGATCGTTTTAGTGAGTCTATCAATCGGTACAGGGCACGCTGCCTAACATCGGATCACCAGATCATTCGGAATCTGGTTCCCCACCCCTAGGATTTTCAAATTGTAGTTTTAGTTGTAGATTAGGTAGGTTATCAAATTTTAAAACTAACAATGCCCCAAGGGCCGAACTGAATATTTCATGTAAAACATAAACATTCTAAACACAACAAACACAAACAATTAATTAAAGCTGAAGAGCCCAATGGGCTGAAACACTTATGATGTTAAATTAGTATATAAGACAAACAATTAAAAATAAAGATCAATTTTACTACTACTACTACAAATGCCTCATTCGTTCGGCAACATTGGAGCTGCGCGGATCTCCCGGCGGGAGGAAAAGCTAGGCAGCACCCAGCAGCATCGCTCGGTACCCAGCAGTGCCCAGCAATGCCCAATTGCAGCAGTAGCCGGCGCACAGTGGGACGAAATAATAAAAAGTGGGACATGGATACTTGCGGCGAAACTATTAGGTTTGGCCCACTGATGTCTTCTACAATGTTTCTACATTTTCTGAGTACTTAATTTTTGGGTTAACAAATTACACCCAGATAAAAAAATTAACTTTTTTATTTCTGGTTCAAATCGATAACCTTGTATTGAAACATTAAGTCATTTCATGAAACTTTGTACAAGATAAAAACTTTCTATCTCGTAACTGGAAGAAGTTGTAGGGTGAAAAAGGAATGCAAAATGTAATACCTCCTTAAAACTAGTTTTTTTTATCATAACTTTTTAATTTGAATTTTCTTACTTTTAAAATGTTCTACACAGTTTAAGGTACTTCAAAAATACTTTTTTTTTTTGTAGAAGACAATTTATCATTATCTCTTCATTTCAAGGATTTACGTCGGTTTTAATGATTTTTTTAGCTATCTTCGAGGATGCGTAGATTACAGGTTAGCAGATATTAGCAGCTAAACTTAACATAGGTTTATTCAATAACGGATACCCTTTAAAATGATGTACACATTATAAGAGGGTCCAGGGGGGCTCCTAACAATTTTTCAAAAAAGTAACTAAGTTTCTTTTTGTATATGTTGCATATATAGTGATTTTTAAATCTCTTTGAATAAATATAAGTTTACGTTCAAGATCAAAATATTATTCTTAACTATAATGTGATTTAGAAGAAATTCATTTTGGTGTGTACATGTTGATTTGACAGTCTATACACTGTCAATAAAATCATAGCATTCTATTGGCAGTTTATGATATTATACTACCGTAGAATGACATTATAATTCTTTTATTTTCACTAATATTCATAATATTGGAATTACATTTACTAGATAAAGTGCCTATTTTTGGAGTATAATTTTGTGGTAAAATTCTGCTCATTACATTATTGGCGGCATCAGTATAATATTTGTGGTGATTTACGACAACTACCACCCGTTAATGCTAGGCCCGTCTACAAGCCAACTGGAAAATCATTTCACGGTGCTTTTCTTTGGCAATCCCTTGATTTCTCCCCACTGGTAAAAGTTATGCGCCAGACGGATCTGGAATTTTCCAGCATACTTACCAAAATTGGCAACGGCAAGTCACTGACTGGGGAAGAAACAACACTGATTGAAAGTCGATTCCGCACAGCTGAATGGTGTAAACAGAACGCACCAGGAGCAATTAGACTGTATCATCGCAACATAGATGTGGAGAAGTTCAATAATGAAGCGTTGAACGATCAAGATGCACTGGACTGTACTGCTGACGATGTGTTTGCGGGATACAAAGATGCTAGTCAGTTAGCAAGCTCCCGCGTCAAACTCTACAAAATGAGCGTTGATGTCGAAGGTGGTGTAGTGAATGGCGCGATCGGCGAGCTGAAGTACCTCGAACAGGACGAAGGCGATTCTGGGCAGCAGATTGTAAAGTTGTGGTTTAGGTTTGAGAGTGCGGCGATAGGTGCTGCATTGAGGATTAAAGCAAGACCTGCCGTTTTCGCCAGACCTGTAATCCTACAAGAGGATTGGACTCCCATCTCCAAACGCTCGGCTAGTATAAAGTTGAGTGGCATCATTAAATGCAAGCGGATACAGTTTCCGGTGGTCAGTGCCTGTGCGTTAACTGTTCATAAGTCGCAAGGTGGCACTTTCCCGGAGATTGTATATGACTACAATAAAAGCCAGGATCAGCAGTTAGTGTATGTTGGATTGTCACGTGTTCAGTCAATCCAGGGGCTGTATTTAACAAACCCAACCAATGCCTTTAAGTTCCATCATGCTAAAGGTAGCAACTCACCTAAGATGGTAGACCTCAGGAACGAGCTGCAGCGTCTAGAAAACCATCGATTACAAACACTTGGGGATAAACTATACCAAGTTTTGGAAAGCAAGGGTTCTGCCACCACGTTGATGAGCATCAATGTTCAAAGTTTGAACGCTCACGTGATGGATATCGCCTCAGATCGGATTTTGACAAGCGTGGAATTCCTCGCACTGAGTGAGACTTGGCTAGACAATGACTCCTTAGTCGATATTGAAGGCTACCACTGCATCGTTCAGTTCAAACGCTGCAACTTGAGAGCAGGTGGTGTAGCAATATATCAGCAGAACAAGGCTACCACTATGGCTGCTACCCACAAAATCCAACAGCTCAGTGAACATCATGACGAGATGTTCAGCGTTGTCGATAACGTCGGGGACATTTGTGCAGCTAATATATCAGTAATGGACACTGAAGTTCTGTTTGTTGTGGTGTACATTTCTCCAGGAACAACTACCAAGAATTTAAAATTGTTCTTGATTCGCAAGTTGTTCAGGTATGCTGCGCAAGATACGCCAGTTGTGTTGACCGGAGACTTTAACATTGACGTTTCCAAACATGAAAACATAGATTTTCTAGATTTCATGCAAAAACATTTAAAATTTACTTTAGCAAACCATCGGAATGAAGCAACCACACTTGGTGGTTCTTGTATAGATTTAACGTTTGTTAAAAATATCGGCGTAGTGTGCGGACGTTATTGTTCATATTCTTCGTATCATAGACCTATGTTGTCTGTACTCGCATTCGAAGCACCCGAACCATTAAATCAACAGGTAGCAGATATTGTGGAACATGAACTGGAATGACAACATCTACCCATTCGGCAACCAACCCTCACCTAGCATTGGACCATTGCCTGTACTACTCGGCCCATAAACAACACACGACAAAATACCAAACAACCCTTTTTAAGGGCCACTTGAGGAGTTCTAAAGAGTGGAATTCAAGATTTTCATACACAGCGTTAATACTCCTAAAACACCTAAAGACTAATATGATATGCTTTTCTTCCATGGAACAGAAACAACAACAACGACCACCCATTCGACTGTCTACCAAATCATCATCTGGTACCCGACAATTACCGGTTCTACTCGGATCACTCCAGGAACAGCGAATAACTGAATACCAAACGGCCCTTTTTAGGGCCACTTCAAAAGTTATAAAGAGTTGACTATATTAATTTTCGTGGAAAACTAAAACTAATAACAGATGGTTTGATGAGTCTTTAGACTGAACAAAATATAGTAGATATTTATTAATTCTATTACAATTCCTCCACATCAACAAGCAGTTGACTTTGCAGATATCTCACTGACATATCTCACCTTTTCGTTTTTGTCTGTGTACCTCACCTTTTCCTTATACATAACCTAATTATGCAGTAGTGGGTGCTCCGCTGCGTCGGCCTTGTTGTCGTTTAGGTTCTTAGTTCTGCAGAATTTTGAACAAAAATTATCTACATTTAATTTCGACATTAAAGTCGAAGTTTAATTAATTATAAGCAAAAGATCGACAAATGAACGTACTTATAAAAATAAAAGTAGAGTAATCGTCGCCAGTCGCTCAACATATAATCAACTGCCAATAAGTTCGGGTTCGCAATCATACAGAAACACCTTATCAGTTTTTACCATTCTTTCAAGGAAGGGTATATACATTTATTGTAAAGTTTACTATCCACCCATCATAACAAACCATTGGATTCAGCTAAACGAAATCGACTTTGTTTGTTCACTGGACCGAACTTAATGATACAACCTCTAGATGATTGTGGCCTAGCTGTACGCTTTTAAATACGTGATAACTGGTCTCAATCACGAAAAACACGACACCTCAAACAATATGAAAAATCACCACGATTATTGATAGAGCTCATATTGACTGCCTTCTGAATTGAATCAAACCCAGCATGTGACACCCTAAATTTTATGAGGATTCAACAAGTTCAAGTTCATTCATGGACATACCCAGTACTAGCAACATTGGTCATATATGTTCAAATTCACGGAACTCCCGAGGAAGAAAGTAGCCGGATATCACACAGGACAAGAGTGTGGCGTTTGTAAGTATGGTTAGATTGCACAAAAGGTGGATTAATACAGATTTATATTCGCTGATCACTGAGCATGCAAAAACTTGCTCGTCTAATTAACTGATGCATCCAGTTGATTGCTCGGATGGGCATTTGAAATCGAGGGTAATGAAATAATCAATAGTAATATAATACGATCTGATCTAAGAACACAAATTTGAGCGACAGATCAAGTAGAAGAAGAATTAGAAGCTTTAATCTGATCTTCCTAGCTTATCACCTTGCTTTATGCGCCATTAGTTTTATTAGTGTTCCGGAGTGACAATGTGATTCATTTCCTTTTTCTGTTTTTATTTCTCGCTATTTTCAGCCACCTGCACTATAAATAAATTCGAATGCAGCTCTGAGGATGTTCTCCAAGAATAATTTAACTATGTATTGACTATCAAATAAAGGAATAAAGAAGAATAAAATCTATGTGAAGTATAGTTAGAGGAGATTTTTAAGTGAATGGTGAAAAACAAAACAATTAAAATGATACGTTCTGTCTTCTGGCTATCTTTCGGGCTTTTGATACTTTGTTTGCTGGGGTCAATCGTTACTGTCATGGTAAAGGTAAGTCAACTGTTAAATGTGTTTTTTTTTCATCAGCATGCACGAGTCGAGAAATATACACATCAAACGTTAAGCAACACTAACAGATTTGAACAACTCTCAACTTATTCTGTACCTTGATGAAGTCATTGAAATGTATATTTTGTTTAGTTTATAGTCAAATGTTAATCCATTGATGATGATTCATTTTGATTTTTTGATTTTGATAATGTTATTTATGTTGTAAGTATCTTCTTCGTGTTGCCAACACGCCCCAAACTCGAGGCCCACACGCGTTATCAGATATAGAAATCTGTTTTGAGTTGATTCAAACAAGTTGACACTTTATGCAGTTTGAGAGATTCTTTGGACCAGTACTCCCGTACTCGGGAAGGAAGCTGACTGGCGGCGTTTAAATCGACCGTTGTACTTCTTGGTAGAGGCGGAAAGCCGACAATACCAACAACGTCTCAACCAAAAATAACGACACCTCGTTAGAGCCAACAGTTACGAGAGGGAGAGGGAGTTTATCGTCATATGGTGAGCCAGAAGGTCCAAACGAAGCGAACTGCTTCCGATTCGAGAGTGGTCACAGGTAGATTTAGGGTCGACTTATCCAGTCCAAAAATTCAAAATAAAGACACGAACGCGAACTACAGGAAAACCCCTCACAAGACTTTAACTACTATACCATGATACAACTGAGAACTACAGATAACTTTCAGGACATGCTATAAAGCTCACAAACTATAAAGCTTTCTATTCACTTTCGACAACATGGATGATATATATTTGGACGTCCTCTTTCGTTACATTTTTGCTGTCTATTTCCTTTTCCTTTCCTTACTCTCTTCCCCTTATCTAGCTATAGTTTTCTTCTCCTGTCTTCTTTTGTGCTTCGGCGTTCAGCTGATTATTTGATGTCTTTCGGTGAAACTTCACTGGCAATTTGTACCGTTTGTCTCGTGCGCACGGACATATACAACGATTAGCATGCTTCCCTGGTACTTACGATTCACTACCTAGGGTTTACGTGTGTGTGGGTGGGGAACCAGACAGTGGTACCGAAGCTGCTATGCACTACTTCGGTATCGAAACGATCGCTGGTGCGAACTCAGGGTTGCTGAATGGGTTCCTATACCGGGAACGTGGGCTTGTGCGGGCTTGGCACTTACGTTCAGCGTCCTCCGAACAATGTTGCTCGATGACGCGGTGTGATAGATGGCTTGCCTGTTCTATATACAGAGAGCATTTATGCATGGGAGTATTCGTGGGTTTGGCATTCTCCTTGAGAATTATTTTATGTTCTAAAAGGTTGGTTCTTCCCAGTTTTCCCTCACTTGTCAATTCGAACTTTTTAACGATGTCAAAGAATTGCCGTCGCTGCTCTTCAGAAAGGTCGTGTTCTGTCTCTATCGTGTCAAGGTTGGGTGTTGATTCGGGTGAGCCTTCGTAAACCGGTATATCTAGAGTATCGTCTTCCTCGGCCATCTTTAGTTTTGGAAGGCCACCTGAAGGTTCTATTGTAAGGCAGAGTGCTGAATTTTGACGATGCTTTACATTTTCAATTTTTTCATATCCCTGGCCAGCATCAACCATTGCTTTAATAGCAAAGGACTCCCAATAGTCTGGGACATCCAAGGTGGGAACCACTTTTGTACGTCCTTTATAAGTATAGGGTACAATAACATAACCTGAATATCCGTATTCTGTCCCATCGGCCGTTGTGACCCGAGCAGCTGCAGGTTGTATGGCAAGGTTATATCTATGAATCACGTCGAGGGAGTTCAGAATACTAATACCCGCTCCAGATTCCAGAAGAGCCTCTACCTCTTTCTCGAAAATGTTTACAATGATATGAGGGCACTTGATATTACCAATTTTTATATGGTAGATTTGTAAAAAAGGATTGTAAGTCTCGTCTGGTCTTGTTTGTTCGGGAACGTCGAGTAATTTCTGAAGACTTAAAACTGCGGGTGTTGTTCATAATATAAGAACTTTGTGGCATGAAATACTGGGAATGTCCTGATTTTGCTGAAGTTGAAAACAATGGCATTTTTTGAATATACTATTTTGCTTTATACACAGCAAAAAATTATTAATTTTAACAAGCGCGTAAAATTTCATCTCGTTTAATTTCAACCTAAAGGAGGCGTAAACAGCAAAGTTGTATGCAATCATCCATACAACATACAAAAATGTTTGTAATCTGTCATACAAAAGGCTAGATGCAGGCGTTATCTGACCTCAATTAACATGAAATATCCCATTAATTTCTGCCAAATCTAGCATTCCATTTATGTGCATTAGAAAACGCATAAAATTCAATGTTTCTTTTTATCTGTGAGTGGCTTTATAGTGATCATATATTATTTATCTTATTTCATTTATTGATTCGTCAGGAAATAAAAATTCTTATCTCTATGACATTAAGATACAACTACATAACATACAATAATGAACACAGATATCCTCGGGCAATCAAACACGTTGTATCAGCTGTTGAAACCGCGGCACATGCTTAGCACAGGCTAGTGTTTACCGTAGTTGGTTCTTGAGTGATGGTTTACGAAGAAAGATTGTAAACGTAGATTTCGTCGTCGAGTGTTGACGTTCAAGAGACCATGTAAAGTGGAGCACACGATGTTTCCCTAAAGGAGGTCACCAACGAAACACACTTTGGCCACCATACGCCTTCCTTCCAACAATTCCAGCTTGATGCGCTGGATACACCGACCATCATAACTTAGCAATCTGCGAGGGTCTTGCTAACGAAGATGTTGCAAAGCAAAGCGTATAATCCTTCGCTGAACGGATTCGATCCTCTGGACTGCATTTTAGTAGAAACGACAGCACAGTACTCTGAAAAGGACGAACCAAAATGTAGAATAGTGTCTTCAGAGAGTAAATCCTAGCTGCAATGAGGCCTTCCCTAGTAGCACACTCTCTGCAAAATATGTTGTAGCAACTTGAATATCTCTCAAATCAGTCATATAGAAGTATCTTCACAACAACTGTGCTACTTTGGTTGCAAACAATATAGGCAATGTGGTTCTCGAAGAACAGATTGGTGTATAGCATTACTCCCAGATCCTTTACTGTTGTTCACGGTTCAAGCGCGTTCCACGAAGGTTGTAGTCGTAGAAACATATCGCACGTTTTCAGGTAATGAAGATAGCCGAGCATTTTGATTCATTTAAGGACATTCTGTTGATCCGGACCAGTTGTCGAACACTTTCAGTTCCTGCTGAAGAAAGTGGGCTTTTTCAGGACATTTTATAATTTAGTATATCATCAAGTCATCCGCGTAGGAAATTTCGGACATCCGAGGACTAAGTTCATATATAACAGGAGAATGAATGGAACAAGATGACTGCCTCGTGGAACGCCGGATGTAACTGGAAAGCTTGACGAGGCATACTCAAAAATCTTCACATACATAGTTCTACCAGTCAGGTATTAGCGGAGCCAATTCAGCAATTCATCGTGAATCCCCATTTTGTCGTATTTTTAAATTGCAATCTGATGGTTCATTTTGCAATCCGATGGTTCAGGTTCAGCCATATCCCTTGCCAAATCATCAGTTTTTTGGCAAATTGGTCCATAAAAGCAAACTTAAACTTCGCAGGATCATCTCCTCGTACTGTCGCCATGTAGAATTTTTGGCCAGGAAGCTGTCCGAAATCCATTTTGACGTAGGTTTCATCGTCGATGAGCAGGAACGCTTGGTATTTCGTCAAAACCTGCTGCTACAATTTCCGAGCTCGAGTTTTGGTGACGAAACTTTTCTTCAACGTTCTGTTTGGTTGCTTGCTGGCTCGATAAGAACGATATCCTGCTCGCAAACGAATTCTTCGAACGGTACTGCGAGCAGCAGCGTATTTTTGTGCAATTTCATTGTCTGATAGTTCAGGATTTGCTCTGACCGTTCTCAACACCTTCTGGTTCAGCTTGTGGTCATATGTTCCACTACGACGCTTACCTTGAGGCACCTTTGAGCACATCATACACGGTTGATTTGGCGATTTACAACGTTATTGCGACTTTTTGCGACTACTTCATCTTAGACGTATTTACCTTCATCCATACCTTTGCTGCTCACGTTTTAGTATGGTATCATGCTGATTCCATATTTTGCCAGTGCTTCCACGAGCAAGAATTCATAGGTCAAAAGTTAAACTAACAGCCCTTAAAGTCCTACGTCCTTCCGGTTATGTCTCTGACATTATCAACCTGTACTTGTTTATATCCAGTACATTTCTATAAAATATGCTTGGTTATTATTACTCTTGACAAAATATATTTGATAATTTTTAGTTATTAGATTGTAATTAGTTCCAATAATTTCCAGGCACATAATCCGGAAGCATACCCATCCAAACTGATCGACAAAATCATGGATAAGCATATCCATAGCTTTGAAGGAGCATTTGAAAGTGACAGTCTGGATGGCGATCATGATCAAGTGAAGCTGCGAAATGATATCTCTTCCGACACGTTTATATGCGAGAGTAAAGAGGAAACGGATATACCTAAAGAAGGGATCACAAAATCAAACTCAAGCGTAATAATCGTCAATACTGCGGCACGAAGACAAAGCGTGAGAATTGAAAAATGCCGGTAAGTTGTGATTGTAATGGTAACACATTTTAGATTTTATTAATAACGACTGTACTTGGAAAAAAAGGAGACACACAAAAATCATTGCCAAAAATTTAGTCGGATTTTCTTCAAATTTTTAAGAAATAAACAGCAACATTATAGTTAGGTTTCAATTTCACTGGATCTGTCGTCCATGACTGAATGCTTGCGCATTCTCCTCGGCCCCACTCATTAGATTTTGGGCAATAGTGGGGCCAACTAGTTTTGATACTTGTTCCCACTGTTTCTTCAAAACCAGCCCATTCTCGACCTTGCACACGTGGAGGTCGAAACGTTTTATCGTTTTTTGACAATCCTCTTGTTTAGATGCCATCTCGATTGTGATTGTGGTCGTGAAGTTGTACAACTTAAGCAATACACTCTTGCCGACACGCTAAAAAATTACAAGCTAGTCATTTTGTCTAAATTTTTTCCGGGTACAGTCTTCATACCTTATTTTGTTTTCTCATAAAAATATAACCATTTCCAGAAACGAGGGCGAACGGTGTAATTTTTGCGATGGAGATACAGTAACAGTATGTAAGCAGCTTTATCACTACCAAAGACTTGTGGTTATGAATCTAGTTGAAAGAAGACCATACTATGAGCTTATCAAATTGCCGTCCAGCTGTAAATGTGCTACAAAAGTTTGAGTCAGTTAAACTATCTAGTAGAAAACTTATGATTTCAATGAATAATCGAAAAAAATACTCCTTAAATTAAGCTCTCAAAATTAACATACATCAGATAATGCATGCTTTGTAATTTAATTTAGAGAAAACCTGCCAATACCAGAAAAAATACCCAATGAAAGTGGCTACTGAAATTTCTTGAGAAGAAAAGAAAATATTCAACCCAGACTAACGCCTGGGTGCAATGTTGCGGATTATCGCAAACATTCTTCATTCATCACGTTTGCTCTTCACCACAGAGTCGAAGCAGCAGTGAAGATACATTCAAACCATCGAGCCCGATCGGTCATGCAAACGAAGAAACATCGGTTATTTCGTCTCTTTCATCTTCTTTGCCATTCGCTCTGTTACCACTTGACATATTCAAGCTTAGGTTACTCACTCTCAATATTCTATTTGCACGATTCATAGGACCATTTTTCGGAGGCGATGTCGTTCGGTAGCGATCATCTAATAATATATTCTTCATGAAGAATAGGCTGCTGCTTATTCTTCACGAAGAATATTGTGTTGATTGGTTGGACATTCGGTTACAGGTAGCTTAGTTATGAGGGATGGTGAAATCGAATATGTTTGTGCCCATCTGCATCTGGGGTGGCTAAGCGGCATCACAGATGTCAAATAATCATATATTTTCAGAATAGTTAATATAGGGTTCATGAATCTGTTATTACCGTACATTCTTATTATGGTGTGTTCTAATATAGTCTGTGGGAATACCATACCAACATACGATAATCGAGTTATTTAGCCATAACTAGTACATCTACTAGACACTGGAGTCGGTTATTACGGTTTTTTCACGGATTTTTTGCGCGGATATACCTAGAAATCGCTTTTTACGGGGTACGTTTCTAATTGATTTCGATTTCTAACGAATCGCAAAACACCACAACTTTAAACAGCATGTGGTACAAAAAGGAAAAATGGAGTGGAAGTACTGGAGTGTAGTGGGGTTGCCTAAGGCAGTCGAAGGATTTGTTGACTGGACAAAGGTTCGTAGAGTCGCCAGTTCCTTGTCATGTGGAGACACGTGGCTCTGGCCGTCGTTTTCCAAAGGTCCTCATTGAGATCGACTGGCCCTGCTACAACAAGCCATCACGTAGGCTATTCTCTCGGGGCTACCTGTTGAAGATAGTCCTGCACACATAGGTAATCCTTGTGTCATATGCATTCAACATGAAGTTTCAATAATCAAAAGAGTAGCCAAAAACATACACGCTACTGTAACAGCAAACGAACCTAATTTTCCAATCATTCATAAAAATGCACATTATGCAATTACAGTCGTATATAGCTTTGCCAACCTAATAAGTTATTTACCTTCACAGTCATTTATGTTACACCGTCCAACGCTCTAAAAATCAAATTATGCCCATTGGCACCATCAACATACAAACACGTCACGACAATAAAGGCATCCTTTTCTGACTACAGTAATTAAATGTAAATCACACCAAAACAATGCAACAATTGTAAAATGTAGCACGAAAACAATTCCATTTATAAACCCCATCAATTTCTTGAATAAATATCAGAAACTTTCGACAAACGAATCTCTTTGGATTGCGATCCACCCCTGCCCCACTGGGGTACACAGGTTTGGACACCGCATTGGAAAAGAAAATCCCCCAAAGGATCTGCGGTCCTCTCTTGCCCTTTCGGGACAAGTAATTGAGGACACCGCATCCACTCTGGATTATACCATGAGCCTGCATACATTAGTCAAGGCATACAACTTGCACTGATGGTGGGTTCTTATCACACCACACATCATATCACAAATTCAGTTGAAAATAAATTCAGACGTTGAATTTCGATTCGGTTTTCACAGTTGTTAATCCTTGAAGCATCCACTAATATATTCTAAAGGTACAAGGCACAAGGAATCCAAACTCGTTATAAGCTTTCACTTTTTAATAACACTATTTGAAAAACTTTTAAGAGCGTATTTGTAGAACGATTGTAATTGAGAAACTAGGAGAATTTAAAATTAACACTTCGTTCGATCACTTTCGAAAAAATAAAAAATAAAACATTGAAACACTTTTTTCAAATTATCACTAGTAAACGCGAGCAAATTTCTTTAAATTCTACTAGAGAAAGCTTATCTATTAACGGATACGTCTACGGCTTACAGACTTCTACAAGTTCAAAAAGTTTTTCAACGTTCTATTTTTATTTTTTCAAACGTGATCAAATGAAGTGTTAATTATAAGTTCACCTACACCCAAAATAAAAAAGCAAGATTGTAATGCAATTTCGCATGATTTGGTTTCATTTCTCGTAATGGATCGCAACTTGGAGAAAGAAAGCAACATTGGTCGTGGGCAAAAAAGCAACACATCAATTCGATTAGAAAAATTCAATGTATGCGTGATGTTGTACAGTTGATTAGTAGTAGTAAATTCAATGGCGCACAAAAAAAGATTACCATCCGCTACCGAGAGTCGAACCGCGGCCGTCAGCATGACGGCTGCTTCATGTGTAACCATCCAGGTCACCACAACAAGTTGAGGTGAATGGAATAAAAGTCCTACAGCTTCTTCGGTTTTTGAGGCACTCAACGTTACAACAATGAAGCAAATTTCGGTCGCACACACTTACATTTCATAAACCGCATGGTGACTTGATGAGAGGGCGATAGGCGTGTGATGACGAGTGCAGGTATACAAAATAGAACACTTGACAGCGGAATAGCAACAGTGGAATATGGCGTAGCGGCGTTTCTGTGCCATTGTCTCACCCATATTGAGAAGTTGACGGTTGAACAAAAAACCCAACGGTTGCTGCGATTGTCGAGGCACTGAGCGCACAGCGATAACCACTTGCACACACTTGCATAGCTTTGTTTATACCATAAAAAGCTTTGTGGAACATGATGGGCAAATTGCCTTTTCAGAATCATGCGGATTTCTCAGGATATGATTGCCAAAACTGCAAAATTGCAATTTTGCATTTTTTGCTACAATTTCAACTTTTGGGTGTAGTTTCCCATTCAAGGTCATACAAAGGGTGACTCGCCTTGCTCCGTATCATCTTGCCCCTAGTTTGCTACTGCCGACATAGACGTAAACGATTCGACGTAAACTGCAGTCATTGTATGCATCTCTTTCTCTCTAATTCTCTCCCTCCCTCTCTCCCCACACGCGCGCGGTACATAACTCCACCCGGGTAATGAACGAATCTGTCAATAACCTCAGCACAAAATTACACGCAGCATTAAACCATTGGTGAGATTAGGCATTTTCTTTTTGAGTTGTACAAGTGTTTACAGTTTACTTGATAGATTTGGATGTTTCCATCTTCATCAGCCACTGTCGAATTTATAGCAAACACAGGTTTGCCATGCCGTGTTGCCGAATCTATCTTCAAACACACTGGCTTATTGCGGAACAACGAGATTAAGTGATTCCGCAATATTTCTGCCGCCCGTTCAACGATGCCCGGTAGAGTATTTCGCGAAATCAGAGAACCGAATAGGGAGATTGTTCACCGTCACCAACTGGAGCGTACCAAGAAGAACAGTTTTCCTGTTGGTTTCCACCACCACTTTACTTAACTTTGCCCTTTTTGCGGGGCTTAGCTGTCCATCCCCACTGTCACTACGAAAACCACGGTTTTGTTTTTCCAAACCCAACCGCCGAGCCACTTTGGGATGTGCCGAAATGAAATGCCTTTTAAAATTGGCGGCCACAAATGTATTCGGCTCATAATCACATCTGCGCTCATTTTTTATCTGCGAGGCGGCGGTATTTAATCGAACCACTAGCTTCCGTCACTTCCTGAATCACACCACTAAGCTGCTGTTTTAAATTTTGCCGGCTCACTGTGACGAATGACTCTCACGATTCGCGTCAAAGAATAAACTATACGCGTTGAATCTTCAGTCTTCATGAAGATCAACGCATGTGAAGAAGAGCGACAAGGCCGAAGAAGACTTGGGTCTATCGAACCACTCTTCTTGTCACGATGTGAGCGAGTCAGAGCCGAAGAGCACGAAAAACGATGTTTTGCATTGCCACTCATATTCTTCTCAACCGGGCTACTCACCGCAGTATGCTTTTACTTTGGCTTGCTCTTCATTAGAGAGGAGTGGTTGTACATCGCTGCGTCGAAGATCTTCGCACACGATGAGCGAATAAGGGGAAAATGATGCGAATATCAGCAAGCCTGCCTAGGTGTCCTCTCCTCTCCAGTGAGTTCGTTAGAAAAACAAGAATAACTTTCCCGTTAATCGACAATCCTGCTTAAGCCTAAAGCTCAGATCACACTGTTTGATGAACGCCAACTATTTGACATATTTATTAGGCCAACGTGCGATCATCGGTTGTGTGATTTTTCTTAAATTAATTTTTTATAATTTTAGTAATTTGTTGTGAGTCCATCATGAATAATGTCCGAATTACTGACACAAGACAACTCATTTGGGTTTATCAAGTATCTGGAGAGCGTTTTCGTTAGAAGCCCAATTGTGTCAGCGAAAACCCCCAGGCGGAGCTGCAAGAAAGTTACGGCTGAATGGAGCGAAGAATCCACCTTGGCCGGTGATTGCGCGGTGGAATCTCAAGACTTCCTGTGGAACGCAGAAAATCAAGATAACAAAAATCGAAATTTCTGGAACTTAAAGGGGAGAAAATATCTTCCACAATATGATTCGACGCAGATAAACTTTAAGCGAAGTGGTCGAACCTTCGAATTCAGTTCAAGTCCTACTACACGAAACATAAGCAGACACAACTCCGGCCAAGGAGCAAAAAATTATGTTGTTGCGTGGAAACATCCCAACAAACATCGTGCATTGACGCAACAAATTTTGGAGAAGCATATTCAGTTATTCTGGAAGAACAGCTGAATAGCTTCTCCAAATTTGCTGAACAAGCTCTATATTCAACGCCGATGTTTGTTGGGATTACCCTGATATGATATTCTTTTGGCTGCAGCGGAGGACGGTCATACAACAGGAACAGTATCAAATCTGGTAAGTACAAACCAAAGGGACCACGACCAGTTGATGTAGACTACGTTAAACCGTTTGATAAGTTTCGTTAGTTTCGTGGCGAAACATTGCTACGCAGGTACTATTCTAAGAGGACGTTGGGTTAGCATAAGTAAGTGAGCAAGTATGTTAGAACATTCTATGATTCGCTTTATAGAAATTATTTGGCGGCCCTGGAAAGGACGATTGGTTTCAATGTTGGTATGCATGAAAGGTCAACGGCTGTGCTTGTAGTGGGGATTGTGTTGATATGATCGACCAGCTGGGGACCATTATCCAAATCGCGTTATATGATTGTTTAGCGTCTGTTAATGACATTTTTGATAGTTGACAGTCAAGAGAAACTCCAACTGATTGAAGCAAAAATCTTGAAAATCTATCGAGAAAGATTTATTTAAACCTTACTCTTGCCGTAAGGCGTAGTCTGATCCAAATATATGCTTAAGATAGGTTTAAATGTAGATACGGCCTCGAGTTGAAAACCGTTCTCCAGCGTCTCAACCAGATAGTTGACAGGCAACACATTACCTCTGGCTACTTTCAGTTTCGCCCGATAATTACTAGCTCACTCGGCATTGGTGTACCCGTTTTACATCGTTCACAGCTGCACATGAGACTCCGCGCTTACATTTGAAATCATGTGACAGGAAAGTACCGTGCATAAGAAAATTTAGAAACTGTTTCGGGTTTGCAATTAAACCATCGCTTTCAGTGTTGTCAGCTTTATTTTGTTTAAATGTCATTTTGACGTAGACTACGTCTTACGGCAAGGGTAGGGTGTCAAATGAAAATCTAAAATTTTGCGACCGTCACGAAAAACCGTACGTTTTGTACGCGAATAACTCGAAAAATCCACGATAGATTTACATGATTTCTTCTTCAATCGGTCGGAAATTTTACCGCGCTCCAATTCAATTGTCAAACATTTTTCTCAATCAATAGTAAACTATTGAAAATAACGCAAATATAAGGTGATGTCTTATAATGTCATTTTGCAGAGTAAATTTACCAAATTTCCTATCACAGATTTCAAATCGAAGCAAGGAACGTCTTGCATCATCTTCTTCTTCTTTGTGTTAGAGAGAGACTTTAACCAATCATATCATTTGTCTCCCCATGTACGTCTCGCATGCAGCTGCGAACGGCATAGAAGGCACACTTAGCAAAAATTTTCCTCAGTCGTTTGGCAGCATTGAAGCTGTGCGGAACTGGTCGCAGGAGCTGGTCGCTGGGAGCTGGTCGCAGGAGCTGCTTCAAGGCTCCACCAAACTGCAGCGTTTTCGAAGTCGCGGCGAAACAATCGCCACGATGAGGTAAGATGGCGGCTTGCACAAAACCGACGCGATTGTGCGCCCTCATAATCCGCCATTTTGCCTCATCGCGACGATCGCTGTTTGGGAGAGCCTTGCTACTTACCACCACCAGCTGCTACGTGACCACCAGCTGCCTCTGCACCAGCTCCGCTACCGTACAAATGAAGGCTCCACCAAACTGCAGCAATTTTTGCCACCGCGGCAGCGAAATCGCGGTGGAAAAATCGCCGCTGTGAGATTACATGGCAGCTTATGGGAGCACACAAACCGACGCGATGCGTTTTTTAATCGCGTTGGTTTGTGCGCTCCCATAAGCCGCCATGTAATCTCACAGCGGCGATTTTTCCACCGCGATGGCTAAAAATTGCTGCAGTTTGGTGGAGCCTTCATTTGTACGGCAGCGGAGCTGGTGTAGAGGCAGCTGGTGATCACGTTGCAGAGGCAGCTGGTGGTCGCGTAGCAATGCTCTCCCAAACAGCGATCGTTGCGATGAGGCAAAATGGCGCATTATGAGGGCGCACAATCGCGTCGGTTTTGTGCAAGCCGCCATCTTACCACATCGTGGCGATTGTTTCGCCGCGACTTCGAAAACGCTGCTGTTTGGGGGAGAGCGTCCTTGGGGGCGAGTAGCAGTCAGCAGTAGGTGGTTATAATCTGTCCTTTTGAGGACAATAAATTCAAATAAAAGAGTTGATTATTCAAGAATGAACTAATCTTAAATTAAGTTCGGTGCCGTCGGTAAAAATTTCACCCAGCTGGTTGGCGCTATCCATTAATTGATAATCTGTCCTTTTGAGGACAACCAATTTAATCAAAAGAGTTGTTTATAAAAGAATTAAACTTTTATTTCGTTTGGTTTGTGCGCCTAATATGGTGCCAATTCGTTCGCCGCAACTGCAAAAACGCCTGCATGGAGGGCGAGCTGTCGGGAAAATTTTGGCTGGTTGGCGCAACCCGCGATAAATCAATAAATGCTACCAGATACAAATCCATCTTTGCTACTGTCAATTTAAAATTCTCAGCTTGAGAGTTTGTTTGATTGGGATTTTCGTTTTAAATTGTCGATTGGCAGCCAGTGGTATTAGCAAAACTTGTTTTCCCTTCGTCGCATACATTAAACCACACAAATTCCCTATCACGGACACAATTTTCGATGTCGAACATAATATTCCGAACCAACATTCTCTGTAAATTCCAATTAGTAGTGTTATAAACAGTTGTTCTGTTGTGTTAACGATCCGCGTTCTACCTCTAGGAAGAAAACTTTTTGAGAAACAGTGAAAGTGAGAATGCCTAACCGATTTGATCCAGCACGCTTGCGCAGATTCAGGAAGCGCATAAAGAGCGAACATAGGGAAATCCTCCGAAACCGATGCCGAGCGAGCTCGTAGTTATCGGGCAAAATTGAAAGCAGCAAGAGGTAATGCGTTGCCAACAACTAGTTGGGACGCTGGAGAAGGTCCTTCAACTCGAGGTAGGAAATTGATATTTATTAAATTTAAGGGATCATGCTGAATCATTCTTGATGACAGTCATTACCTCAACATTTAAAATTGATATAAATCAGAGTCGCTACTACTTTCTTGCTGTGAGGATTTTGATAGAGTTCGATTCGATGTTCATTCACTAACAATCGAGATTTATCAATTTGAAATAGCAATGTGAGTTTGCGAGAGCGAGATAAAAGATAGGAAAACATACATGGAGCAGCGATTCACCTTAAATCAATTTAACAAAGAGCATGTCATCATAGCAATTGAATATCTCTCTATGTCTATCTCCCTGTCTTAATAAATTTTAACATAGTATTAATTGTATTCTGGTGATGACATGCGCCGCGTGCTTATACATCATATGAACCTTCAAATGATATCGATACAACTAAAGCGCTGAACATGTTTTAATGCGTGATTATTTTCTCAGGTGTTTATTTAATATTTATAAGAATTTATCATATATTAACCAACCTTTTCTCCCATACCCATTGCAAAGAATAATGATATTTTATAAAACTCACTCTCTTTCTTCTGCGAGATCTAATATATTTATATATATTTCGATTTCCTTAACGTTTAAGCCATAATGGATTCCCTTATTTACCTGACATTCGCATAGTAACATGAATAATAATTTCACAAGAAAACCATAGACCATATTTTAGGTACGCATTTAACCTTATATTCCCAACTATGGCCAAATGTATTCATCACATAGTAAAATGTAGATTATAAAAGTTTTCAATGGAAAAGTAAGAGTGAGCGGTTGTGTATTTTTCGAAGGGCTTATTCATACCAATACCTATATAACTAAATGAATATAGTGGGAATTTTAATGTTTTGAAATGGAATGGCCGATTGATCACATGAGAAAGTCATTTAGATGTTATAAAGTAGCTTTATATTCCGTATAGTATACCGAATATAGCCGAATGCCCGAAGCGATAATATAAATAAATGCCCGGAGCGATGAAATAAACAAACTTTACTAAAATTCGTTCGAACAAGTATCTTTAATGATATCCTTCGAAAGTTTTCGACTCAATAATGTTAGTTGGTGACTTTTCATGGTCCAGTACAGCAAACGCCTTGTTAAGCATGTCTTAGCAAAGGTATAACTAGTTGAATATCGTTACTAGCTAAATTATTGTATGAGTTATAGTTAAAACTGTAATCGTGCGCTACATAATCGACAGAGCCAAGGGAGATGTACCCTATATACTTATATATAACCTTACAACAACTGCAAGATAATTTTTGTTATATTCTGTTTGATAAAACTTCCTAAACTTTGAACATTTTAAGAGACGCTTACACATTTGAAAATGTTGCAATTGATTACTGTGTTTTCATAACAATCACTAAACCTGCCGGATATTTTCTAATAACGAATTTTATCGTAATTTGAATTCTAGAGTATTTCAATGTTTATTATTACCCTTGAAATCCAGAATTGCTAAAATTGCCTAAATTCTAATTCTTTGAATCTTTGAAGTTGAATTATGCAAAGGCATACTACAACTCAGATTGTATACAAATGATCCGAATGGTATGGTATTTAAATGGTGAATGTTGAAAAGGAGACAAGGCATAAGTCAAAATATATGTTTGTATGTGCGTATTATAGAATTTCCTCTACTGCCTGTCGTTACTGAAATCCCCCAAACGATGCAAAACATTATTGATGGTTCCGGCGATGGTGAGAATTCCGAGATGCAGGCCATTAAGGCACAGTATGACATACGAATAAACATTTAGTAATGTCAAGCGGTTATGATTATAAGAATGACTAAAACTATCATGAATTTAATAATTTTAAATTCTCTAAAAGAACCTCAACTATCTTCTAGGCCTTAAAGATAGTCCATCGTAAAACGTGCAACCGTGACCGTGTCATCATTTAAACCAAAAGGCCCTTTTCAGGGCCACTAAAGAGTTATAAAGAGTGTACAAGAGAATTTTCCTACATACTGACTTCATAAAACTTCAGGGCCACCAAATAATATCTCAAGAGCGTACAATAGAATTTTCTTACTTACTGGCTTCAAAACGCTGGTCTAATGTCCCATAAGAGCAGCACCCGTCATATTGTGACTTAAACTGCTTCTATCGGTAAGGGTAAGCGACCTCGCACGAATAATTGAAACCCTTTTAACGCTTATAATAACCACACAGAATTTCCCTGACATTATAATGCATCACTTGGTTTAACGTAGTCTACGTCAACCGGTCGTGTCTTGTACACAACCCCACTCATTTTTTTTTAATGAAATATTGCCAGTACAAGTTTAAATACTAAGTTAATGCTTGAACTCAGTTTAATCATGCGTTTGAGTAAGCGTCTATACCGTGTGGGTAGTACGGATATCAACAGACGAGGGAGTGCTTATTAGAATCTCTACCATCAAATGTTAATGTAGTAATGTAGTTTAAAATTATTAACGAATAATGTTTGATAACAGAATTGATAAACGGGAAAATTTCCAACCGATTTATGTGAACATCTTGGAAATCTATCGAGCATTCATTAAGATGTTAGCGTTTAATTTGTAACGATATTTCGTGACGGTCACTTAATTTTAGATTTTAAATTGACACCCTACCCTTGCTGTAAGACATAATCTACGTCAGAAGTATAAAATACTTTGTATTAGAATAGAGCACTAAGCAGATAAAAGGAAACATTGAATTTTCTGCGTTATCTAATGCACACAAAGGGAATGCTAGATTTGGCAGAAAATAATGGGATACTTCATGTAAAATTAAGCCAGATTACGGCTGAATCCAGCCTGTCGTATGCAAGACTGCGAACATTGTTGTATGGCGCATTAGGCTGATGCAAATTTCGAAATGTTTGCTCCCCTAAGCTTAATTGACGCCAACTTGGGTCCTGATAGTCCCCAAAAAATTTGAACACATTTTGTTTTAATTTGGCTTTGCACACGCTATTCAAAGTTTGTATGATTAGTATGAAGAACCTCAAACATACATTTCCATATCCCTAACATCTTGATATTATGTCCTTAAACAAAATTAAATTAATATTCATATAGTGTAAGTTGCCAACTATCAAAATACCTGACATGTAAATTTTATACAAAAATAGTTATTCAATCAATAAAATAATAAGAAATAAAAATATATAATATATATTAAATATATAAATATTATATATATATATATATATATATATATATATATATATATATATATATATATATATATATATATATAATATATAGTATAATATATTTAAAATAATATGTATAAAATACATATATATAAAAAATATAAAATATACAAAATAATAGGAAAACAAAAATAAGAATAAAACATCATACCAAAAGATTGTATTTTATGTTTTATTGAATAACTATTTTTGTATAAAATTTACATGTCAGGTATCTTCGGCATTTTGATAGTTGACAACTTACACTGTATGAATCTATATTAGATTTGGTTTAAGGACATAATATCAAAATGTTAGGAATCTGGAAATGTAAGTTTGAGATTCTTCATGCTAATTCCCATGCAAACTTTGAATAGCGTGTGCAAAGCCAAATTAAAACCAAATGTGTTCAAATTTTTTGGGGACTATCAGGACACAAATTGGCGTCGATTAAGGTTAAGGGAGTAAAAATTTCGAAATTTGCATCAGCCTAATGGCGCATGACAGATTTCAAACAATTTGGTTGTTTACGCCTCATTTGGCTTGGAATTAAACAAGGGGAAATTTTACGATTATTTGATTATTTGATAATTTTTTTCGGTGTACTTATACAACGGATTTTTTTTTGTGACTTTATTATAGATTATACAACGGATTGTTTTTTTTTTATTATTGCTGTTATCATTGCTTAGATGTATTCAAACGACTTGATTTTTCGTACGTGATAAGTGTATGTGTGGCACTATACTCACACAGAAAGAAATAATTAATTTTAACAAGCGCGTAAAATTTCCCCTCGTTAGTTTCAAGCCATAGAAGGCGTAAACAACGAAATTGAAAGATTGCATGCGCCATACAACAATGTTGGCAATATTTCATTTAACAGTCTAAATTCAGGCGTAAATTAACATGAAATGTCTTATTAATTTCTGCCAAATCTAGCATTCTCTTTATTTGCATTGAATAACGCAGATAATTCAATGTTTCTTTTTATCTGTGTGCTTATCAAGTTTAGGAGAAAGCATACTTTCACGTTTTCTTGAAGCCAATAGCGCGGAGGAAAAACTTACGGGAAAAATTCGTTAGCTCACCGTTGCATCTCATCACGTTTAACTGGAACAATTTGATTTTTCCATCCGTATGACTCTGACGCCGATTAACGCCAGCCAATTTGATATCATTATTCGTCAACCAAATCATTACGAACATTTAGTTGCTCCTAATACCGCAATGAGTCATTGCGGAGAATTTCACTCGAATTTTATATCCCATACATTCAAGTGACTCATCTTCGACGCACCATTGCTTATTTGGATTAAGTTTTTATAGAACCATTTTCGTTGTTGAATTGTGTTTTCTAATTCATCGCAGTCGCTAGTTTCACGATAATTTTTACAACTGGCTAGGGTAAATAGAATTCAACAGCTGCAACAACATAAACCATACTTTTCCGATCGTTTCGGAATCAAATCAATATAATTATCGTTGGTTATGCGGAAGCTATACAGCACTGTTTAAGCGTGTTGTTGATAGTGATTCGAAAACATAAGATTTTCTGCAAAGCAGAAATGTTATTACTCTCGCCACGAACGATTCGATTTTCGAGAAACACTTGGAGCTGAACAAAAATAAAAGCACAACATAGCATAACGTTGTACGTAAGACTTGACATTATACATAACTTTATTATAGCTGTTTGAAACAACATGATTATTTCACACAAGGTTTTCGATGAAGTTCGTGTTGCTTAACGTGCATTTTTTTCTACAAAACAATAAAAAATTGCAGAAATTTTGAAACTGTTTGGTGAACAGACATTTATTTCCTATATTATAGAAGTTTTCAAAGTCTAAGGCTGGTTCACCTCTTTTACGAGAAGAAAAATATAGTACTAAAGGATTACAATTTGAATCAAACAGATGCTAGAGTAGAGAGGTGTGGTGTAGTTCGCCTCCATGCGGTGCGCCTTGGAAACGTTAAGTCCCACCTTAACGGATAAAGGAACCTAACGGCTAAACGAACTATAGAGGATGCGTCACATGGCGCATTGGGGTTAATGTCAGTAAGACCCCAATAACGGAAACTTTCTGATTAACGGAATCACTTCGCGGTACCACGATCTCGGGCTGGCACCTATGTCGTCTCCCTGAGTACTGTCGGGTGACACTTACAGGAAATGACGAGGTTTCATGCGGCATAAACTGTCTCCGTCCCACTAAAACATTGGTAGTACGTTCCATCTCCACCGACCGGCTTTGCTAGTCAGGCGGAAGTAGGCTCAGATGCCCATCCTGACTGAACGCGGTGTCCCCATGAAGGCCCATGTCAACCCCAGCAACGTCTCCCTGCTTGCCACCAAGCTGGTATAGTCAACCATGGGATCCCTACGGCGACTATGGATAGCGGTTATGGATAGCGGCTGAAGGGGTACCCAACAGCATGGAGCAAGCTCCAAATGAAACGACACAGATGGTGGAGGCGAAGCCGTTCACCAAAAGAGGACTAACAAGATCTCGTCCTGGCAAGAAGGCAGGATCTCGTGGCGCATTTGATACGTGCAAAAGCAGGGGTCGACAGCCTCGGAAGCAGAGGTCTTCGGTAAAACTGGAGAGCCCATAGATGGGCCTGGGCTCATGCGGGTCATAGAGAGGAAGCACGATACGCTTCCAAAAGTGTTGGCAGTCGCTGAACAGCTAAATGCGATAATCGAATTTACATCGTCTCGCAACAACATCCGCAAGGACATTAAACTCCGCGTATTGAAGCTTCATAGGTCCGTTCAGGTGGTATGTCTTGAGAGGGACGAATTAGAGGCTGAGCTTCTAGCCGACCGAAGTGCCAGGAAAATGACAAGGCTAGTTGCAGCGGAAAAGACCAGAGAATCCGTCTGCATGTACACGCAGACGGAAGCGCGAGATCCCGCCCACCTACCATTGTGGCAGGGACGTTGAAGCGAGCAAGGCAGTCGCTGGGGGAAACCGCACCTGGTGGCTCAAAGAAGCGGCTGGTGTCTGACGACCCCATGGGCCCAGAGACAGATGCGAGCGTGGCGTCGGGACTGGTGGGTCCAACCTGCGGGGCGTGAAGTAAGTGAACCCGGCATCAAGGGTGGCAAAAGAGGCAACGGTGGCAAAGGTGGTAAGAGCGGCAAAGGTGTCAATAACGCCAACACACCTTGACGGCTGCGCGAAACCCCAAGTGCTAAGAGTGGCCCAAGTGACAAGGCCGGTCCCAGAAACGGACGGGATAACCAAACTGGAACGAGCGACGATCCTTCCAGAGGCAGGGAAAACCCTTGGACCAAGGTCCGAAAAAAGAGAAACAGACCCCAGAAAGAAAAAAAGTATCGAAGCCTGGAACGAAAGCGTAACTGCGGCGAGGCCCTCATCGTTAAGACCGACGAGCCTAAGTACTCCAAAGTCCTTAAAGCGATGCATGGAGGCGCTTAGCTCGCGGATCTAGGCTCGGGACTGCAAGGAGCCCCCCAAGTGCATGACGTGCTTTGGAAAACCAGACGACAAGCACGCCACGGGAAGTGCCCGGCCTACAACGGTAGACCAAAAGTTAAACATAAAGCGGTTAACACAACTGAACCTAAACCACTGTGAGATGGCTCAGCAACTGCTGTGTCAGCAATAATATTCGACCCATACCGTATCCCTGCCGGTAACGGAAACTGGGTTGCGGATAGGTCCAAGAAAGCGGTAATATGGATGACGGGCAAGTTCCCAGTCCAGGATGTTGTGTCCATCTCGAATGAGGGCTTCACGGTCGCAAAAGTGAACGGAGAATTCACAAAGGCAAGAGGCACGGGTGGGTTTTTAGTGGGTCGAAGAGTTGGCAGCCTCACCCCCACACCATGAGTTCTTCAGGAGTCTGTGAGTCTCCATGAGTACTGCCAGGCGTCACCGAGCAGGAAAATGCGAGGTAGCAGTGGTACCAGCTTTCTCCATTCCATTAAAACCTTCGAAGGTCTCCAGTTTGTTCCTTTCAAAATCGCCCGGCCTCGACTGTCAGGCGGGAGTAGGCTCAGATGCTATGCAATCATTGAAAACTGCGAAGGGGTTTCCCAACTTGCTATCTCAGGCAACACGAACTCCACAGCCCTTCCAATCTATTTTGAACGCAACTCCCACTCTCGGAGCAAATCAAGTTCCCACCGCTGATTCATCGTCTGTTGCTTTGGAGGCACTTTTATCAAAGGAGCCACCGGACGACGTCAATCTTTATGCTGCAGTTCGACCTACGGATCATACCACTTTCTCTTTGCCTTCTGCTACCATGGAACTCATCTCACCGAAACGCACGCCGCAAAGCACTATGGATGTCCCCAAGCCTTCCGACCTACTCGCGCCTGCAACTTCATCTTCATCATTTGCGTTACCCGACGTATCCTGCCATCCAAATCGTCTCGGCCCTGTTGTCGAAAACTGCATGGGGGTATTCCAATCGGCATTAGCAGGCATCTAAATTTATTCAACATCTCATCCGTTACCTGATAACTCCGAGGTTTCCAGAAAATTGCCCGGTGAAGTTAGCAACATTATGTTCGCACGCTAAGGCAGTTGTATGGATTCTGTCTTCCACATTTACTACCAAAACGTGAGAGGACTAAGACACGAAGACTTCTCAACTCCGTTTTATACTTTCATCATGCGATTACGACGTCCTGGTTCTAACTGAAACTTGGCTTCGAGTGGACATTCAGGACTGTGAGTTATCTACGGGTTCATATCTTTCGCTGTGACCGTAATCAATCCACCAGTCAGCTTGAGGAACAGGTCCAGCGATTGCAAGGAAACCTGAAGCAAAACCCAGCAGCATTTTGGAAGTTCGTGATGTTACAATCTTGTGACAGTATTCCTAACTCAGTAGAATTCCACGGAGTAGCCGCGAGCACCCCTGTCGATGCTGCGAACTTGTTTGCGTGCTTCTTCCAATCAGTCTATAGCACGAAGATGCCACCTCTGTATCCAAATAGCTTCGACAACATACGGGAGTTCAATATGAATTCACCTGTGCTTTTTTTCTCGCTGGATGACGTCATGAAATTCTTGAACGACCTTTATGTTTCAAAAAGCCCCGATGCAGATGGAATTCCTCCATCTCTTCTTAAGTTTTGCTCACGCTCTCTTGCTTTTCCGATATGCAGCATATTTAACCGTTCGTTAAGAGAGAGAGAGAAAGTTCCCTGGAATTTGGAAGACTGTCTCAATTGTGCCAATCCACAAAGCAGGAAATCGGAGTTGAAAACTATCGCGGAATATCGCTTCTCTGTTGCATCAGCAAGGTCTTTGAAACGTTAAACGCTGTGTACAATGTTGTTCATCGTTCAATATCGGAGTTCCAGCATGGATTCGTTCAGCATCGCTTACAACTACGAATTTGATGTGCTATACCAATACGTTGTTTCGAGAGGTAGAAATGATCTGCGTCTTCGTATTTCATCGTCCAAGCAAATGTTTTCCGATGACCTGAAGATTTTTAGAGTCATCATGTTCGTACTTGACTGTCTTGTCCTTCAAAACGATATTAACGAATTACTACTATGGTGTAACTATATCGGCATGACTCCATTAACTCTTAGTTAAAATTTAACAAACACGTCGCGCTGGTTATGGCAAAAGCCTCCATGGTTCTTGGATTCATTCGACTTCACACCTGGAACTTCACAGATATCTACGCATAAAAGACATTATTCTGTACCTTAGTCCGTAGCACAGTGGAATACGCGGCCGCTGTCTGGTCACCATATCACGTATCATTGATGATCAGATTCGAATGAACTCAAATGCCCTTCATCCGATTCGCACTACGGAATATTCCATGGAACGACCCGCTAAATCTGCTCGACTATACCGCACGATGTATGTTGATTGGTTTGCTAACCTTGCGGGCCAGGTGCACATTTATTCAGCAACTGATTATCTGCGACCTGTTCCGCGGCAATATAGACTGTCCGGAACTCTTACGCGATGTTTCCCTTCACGTCCCACCCTTCAAGTGGATTGACGTCTGCCTGCGAGCCTTCAACGATACCAATAAATATTTTGGCTTTAACATTAGCAAAACCGTTGTTAAAAATAGGATTAGGATTAGAGTAAAGGTTGTCCACAGTTAAATTGCATCACTTTAAACTCGTCTTAAAAAACAAGTCTCTCAACCGATTGTCATGAAATATTCAGGGAATAAAAAACAATGTATATGCTTGGTTTAAATATTTTTATTTTACTGTATATCTTTACAAAATCCAAAATTCCGAACTTTCTTCTTAATACCCTGCATAAGATTTTGTACAACGCTTGAACCCAAATTTTTTTCCCTTTTCAACCATGACTACAAACGTTTCCTGTTCTGTAGTGACAACTTTAGGATGCTCACAAAGTTCGTGCTTCATTATAGCCCAATATTTTTCAATTGGCCGCAACTCTGGAGAGTTTGGGGGATTAAGATCCATCGGCACGAAATTGACACCATTCGTCTTGTACCACTCCAGAACATCCTTGGAGTAGTGACAAAAATTGTAGGAACGGCGGTTGTTATGAGAAACGGAAGCAGTCGTTTTTTCAGGCATTCATTTACAGTTGAAGTTGTCACGAAAGGCTTGCTCCGTTTACCACACTAACAAAACCCCTGCCAAATCATGAATTTCTTGGGGAATTTTGACGCTTGCTGTTTCCTGAGAGACCCTGGAACATTGAACTTGTCTTTCACAGTCACATACTGGTTGCCGGGAATTTGTTTACAGTCCGCTTTTACGCGTGTGTTTCATCGTCCATGATGCAGCAGTGTGGTTTCGTCAACATTTGTGTGTACAGCTTACGCGCACGTGTTTTAGTTGTCATATTCTGTTTTTCATTGTGGTTTGGAGCTTTCTGAACTTTGAATAAACGGAGCCCGGCCCGTTTCTTGGCTTTCTGCACGAAAGTTTTGGTCAAGTAAAGTATTTTCGCGACATCCCGAACGGAACAGTTGGGTTTGCGTTTAAAGCCAGCAACCACTCGCTTGTGATCCTTCACACAGTACGGAACAATTTTTCCACCACTCATTTTCTTCTGATCGACATTTAAACGTTCCTTGAAACGTTTTATGACACGAGACACTAGACACGTAGACTGGTAAATTTTCAACATCTTTCCGATGTCTCGGTGCGAAAGAAGTGGGTTGCCGAGGTGCGTGTGCAAAATGTTCTTGCGCACTTGCTGTTCCTCCGACTCCATTTTCGAAACTACGACACATTTCACAATGAAACTCACGTAGTGGAAACAATACACGCTGAGTTCATTTCACCCTAAATTTCGTTGAAATCAACCCAAAGGGCCAAATGTTACTGCTTATTGAAAGTGATGCAATTTAACAGTGGACACCTTTTAGTCTGTACGATTTTTAGTCGAAGACGAAGAACAATAATAAATAATAAACAAATAAAAAAGGAATCTATTCACATCTTCATCCTGCTTTGGACAAGCTAGTGAAACTTTCAGTGCCAATTGTTTTCAAGGAGATCTCTGCAGTAACTTGTGCATTTGACTATGCTATGCCTAGTGCTGCTATCTTTTAAGTTGACTAGCTACCAATCGAATCAACTGGTTGTGTTGATGCCGCCAGATATTATGTCAACCAAAATCCTTGTGACATCATTCCTGAATTCGTTTCTCTTTCCCGCCCAACACCGAAGCCACCATGTTCTTACATTCCCCTACGACGCCTGAAACGGTACAGAGCTGAAGCACTACGGAGACATTTCTGATACCGGTCATATGATCCAAAGCAAGAGTTCAATTGTACCAGCAATAACTGTAGGAAATATAACCGGTTTTTGTATCGCTGATATGTTATTCGCTCATAGGCAGCTCTTCGAAGAAATCCTAAGCATTTGTCAATTCTAAAAAGAAATAAACCGACGTGCTTTTATTGGTCAATCTCATAGATTATTCTGCCAACTCCGAAATCGAGAAATGTCGTCTTTTCGCGCAACATTTCGTAAATTCGTTACTCGGCATTGTCACGTCGAGTTGGAATTGAAGCAAACTACACATCATGAGGCGCATTCGACTGTGGGTCGTTCCACATCAGTGAACATTCAGTTCAACAAACTCTTCAAAAACTGAAACTTTCATATGGCTGTTCATAACGTAGACAATAAAGGCGGGGGGGGGGGGGGATTCGAAAAAGTCTACGTTTGTCTACGATGGGGGAGGGGGGGATATACAAAAAGTCTACTTAGACATTTTTTTCTCTCTAAAAAACGGATATTCATACCCTCCACGCAGAGAAAAATGCCGTTATAACAAACATATTCCAGGTAAATCTAAACATAAAATTAGTTTATTTTGGCCGCAAACATAAACTTGCTTTCTTTCTAACATATTTTAAGTTAAAAACCAACCCTAGTAGCACACTTGTTGCCATTCGGTTGAGATATCAGAAATATGACTAGCTAAGTCATAATCAAGTCACTAAAACTAATAAAGGTCGTAGTGTGCTACATGGGAAGTGACATCGATGTTTGAAATTATAATCATATTATGTTTATTTTCAACATATTAATCATACGAGCAAACCCACAAATTTTGGATTGTACTGGTTGCGTTCTATATTTAATTTATGTATTCTATGAGTCTAGGTTATCTTAGTCCTGGATTGAGCTTAAATGCTAACATGTTCCAGTTTCAAGAAGTTTGCATAGAGATGCACTGCACACAGTTTCGAGCCCTGAACTTTGTAAAAATTGAAGCAATACATCAAATCAGTATAGTATGGCAGCTAATATAATAATGAAGCATAACATCCCGTTCACACTACAACCTATATTACGTGGTATAGACTATCTTCATATTAGCATCTATACATTTTAAGACTGTCTACGTTGAATTTTGGACACCAAATTATTAGCAGCAAAACAAAATTTTCACATTAATCAAAAATACCGATTGTTTATTTCACAAAAATAGATTTATATCAACATAACAAATAGTTGATTAAGATGTTAATCCTTCTTTCAGTTAAATTCTCGAACTGTGGTACACCCGCGATCAGGTTCCGTACGGTATCCTCGGAAACACCCGCCGTGACGATTCTCCGTCTTCTCTTGAAATCATCGGTGCCATTTGCTTTCTTCTTAGTTTCGAAGAGTTTCCGCTTAACTAGTGCCCAGTACTTCTATATTGGGCGAAGTTCTGGACAGTTTGGGTGGCGAAGTGCATACTTTTCGATTTGTTCCACTTCCAACCTTCCGATCCACAGTCAAGTGCTGGCCAAATGATATGCAAACACATAACACGGTACTTTTGGGAATTTTAGTTTCTTGGCAGGATCGCGTACCGATAAATTGGGCTGCAAATGGTGAGTTGACAACTTCGAAGGAGGGTGCGACCGACCTCTGGTCCTCACAAGTTCCTACCTCACGCCTCCTCGAGTCATATGATCACAAAAGACTGCCAGCTGAAACATGGAGGCGCTGGTTGGCGTAGCCTGGACAATGTTGTCATTTTGACAATAGCGAAGTGAGGGGGTGACTGTGAATCATATCACAATTTTCCATTCTCATATCTTTCAGGTCTTACAGGTCATCATTGTAAAAAGTAAGTTTTCTGGTTCATATGGATGCTCAAGTTTGTCTACAATTGCAACAAAACAGCAATCGGCACTCATGTAATTTTCAGTTCATTTTATAATATCCCTTGACTATATATATTATCTTGTATGACATTGTTTATTCATAACCATTACCATACATCTTTATCATCATCATTATCATTTTTATAATAACTTGTGTTTGCGTGATTTATATATTAACATTAAAATAATTTTATAATTTTTATCTAATAGGTTATACATGTCTTATATGACCAATTATTATTTTGATCCATGCTTCTCCTCTTATGATTTAGAAGTATCTAGTGCCTTATATACAAGAAGCTGCAACGGAATCTGTGGTAGGCTTTTGCACATACTGAATGTATTTTTCATTTCGGGTTGGGAATGGACATTTTACTTAATCTGAGCTGATCTGATTCGTGCAGCGCTGTGTGCTATTTGGCTAGCGTCTGATTTTACAGTTCAATTTTTGTCATTACTGTTTCATAACTCAGAATACCATTATAGTTGATGATATTGTTTTATTGATGTTGCTTCATAGATTATTTAAACATTAGTTATTGTTTTTTATGTCCATTGGCTTGCATTGACTTTGAATTGAATCTTCCCTGTTTAAGGAGCAACTCCTAACTCAGGAGCAAAAACCAATATAAAATCAACATCAAGCAGCAAATAGTGACCATGGCAACAATAAATTAAAATGTATAAATGTTATTTCTGTAAAATTTCAATAGATTTAACAACAAATTTCAGGATGTTTTTGCTGCTGCTATCGTTGCTGAATTGCTGCTATCGTTGAAAACGAACGAAAACCTGCATGAGCGTAGACCCACACAACTCTACACATTAACACTTTACTACGTTTCTTGACTTTCAGGATCAACCGAATGAAGATCATATATAATAGATACGAATGCTTGTAGTATTTTCCATTTACATAAATATATACACTATTATAATAATAAATATTTCATGGGAATGGGAGGGACCATCAGGGCACCCGATTGAAGCACTCTGGATGGGGAGAGTGGGAATGCCAACTCCCCATTGCTAACAGTTTGTGAATATGCGTGTCCACTTGATTCGACGTCATTTTACTCAATGTAAAAAGAATGTAAACAAGTTGTACCACGAAATAAAGTGGAGAGTTTCAGCTGTCACATGAGTGAAACGTTTTAGCGATCCGTGAAATAATTCAAAATCTTCACAGTAATAAAAGTGTCCGAAGTTAACGTTGACTGGCTTTAGTTTTCACCAAAAATAATTTGCGTGGCATTTGATATCAAGATTGTAATGTAGGTTGCAATCTGAACGGGGTTTAATGCTACACGTTAAAATTACTGTCTCTAATTATCTTTGCGAGTGGAAAAAGGGATAACAAGAGACAGTAATTTGAGCGTGTTGGTTGTGTTTCTTTATTCGTTTTTTTAAACATCGATAGCTCGAATGCATGGTACCAACTCAATAGTAAGTTTATGATGGCAATCACCCAAGCAACACATCTCTGTCATAATTGGTTGCAAAAACTTGATTGTGACTTAATTGAGTCACATTGCAGTTACTTTGACTTATTTGCAACAAGTGTGCTACTAGGGCATTGAGTATTTTTATTTATACGTGAATGATATGGTATTTGATAGTTAACTTGCTCCCATTTGACAAGTATTTAGTAGAGGGTTTAAGCGCATGTGGGACAAAGTAGAAAATACATTAAGAGGTCTGGGAAGACGTCAACTTGCTTTGGCAAACTTTCAAAGAAGATAAACTGAACTTGATATCTAAAGTTAAAACAAAAATTGCTATGCATATGCAAGAAAATAGGGCCACTCAAGATTCTGTAGCAACGCCAGGAAGAAATTCTTTGTGATGTCGACGAGAACGGAGCTACGGAAATTCTATGGATAGAATCACGTTTTGTCGAAATCATTGGACTTGACATCCACGAAACAATTCCACCAGAATTCTTCTGTTAGCTTCCGCTGATGAACTTTAATTATTGGTTCAAGCAGCCATGGTGTGGGCATCTTTAGCATTTGCATAATTGATTGTTGTTATTTTTTATTTGTGCAGTATTTTTATGAAACAAAATAAAAATAAATAACTGAATAACCTGATTGTTTAAGTTTTATTTCATAAATCTTTCCTCAAACCGCCACAGCCACATATTGAAGAACATTTTCCATAAATAAAAAAAATGAATTTGATAAAGTCTACGTAGACTTCAAGGGGGAGGGGCGGTTGGAATAAGTCTACGGAAGTCTGTGATGGGGAAGGGGGGTTGAAAGTGTCAAATTTCGGTCTACATGGTTTATGAACAGTCCCTATGCTGCTAGTCCAGATCGTGTTCCTACATCCACTCTCAAGCTTTATTCGGAATCGCTACTTATTCCCATGCCAAAGGCATTCAGTTTGTCATTGCTAGTTTTCTGAGGCTTGGAAATTTTTGTTTATCATCCCTGTGCATAAAAAAGGTGATATAAGAGGGATGTCCAAAACTATCGTGGGATCACCTCTTTGAATTATTACTCTAAAATTTTTGAGATCGTCATCAATGTGCGCTCTTTCGTTCAAAAACTACATTTCCACGTCTCAACATGGATTCAATCAAAAACGGTCTGTCATGACGAATTAAACTGAATTCATATCGCTCTTTAGCGAACCTTCTTGCATATTTGTCTGCAGGGAACATTGAAAAATGTCTGTATTTGTCTGTATTAAGGATTTTGACAAAAAGTTACGCAAAGACTATGGGTGAGGAAAGTTTTTGTTTTAGGATAAGGTAAGGAATTGTTTCGAAAAAATAAGGTAAACTCATCGTCTCAAATACATTGATTTCGGAAGCCTTATTTATTTACTTTTTCCGTTTTTCAACTGTCACATCGTTTCTGGAATCTCTTATATTTTAGGGATTCTTTGCCTTTTCAAATTCACACATATTCTTGAGGTGCTTCTCATTAACGTATGCATTAAAAAATTGAACTGATTTTAGCGATTCTGCATGGATCTATTCCAATAATGTCGTGGCTAAACCGGAGAACCAAGACCAAATTCATCTTTTTATCGGTCATGGATAAGGTTTCGGTCCTCCATTGTACGGCCGCTTGACAGTTTTTTTTTTCTTTTGCATTGTATTTGTAGGTTTTTCTTTTGCATCGCCATTCGAAATTAATCAATTTTTTTTAACGCATTCGTAAATTTTGAAAGGTACTGGAGTTTGTTAAAATTATGTTACATACTTAATTCTTGAAGCCCTTTTTGTATTAATTCTCAGAACGGTATCGAAGACGTACACTGATATATTTTTTTGTATTCTCCTATACGCGGAGTAACGAAATAATTTCTCATCACCATGAGGCACTAGGAGTAGACCGCACTTTTTTTTTGCTAGAACAAAGTTGTTAAGAGAAAGTATTGATAGTTCCGTTAGCGCACCGCAGGCTGTGAAAATTGAATAGAAGTAGTTTTTGAAAATGAGCGGAAGGCATTCTCAGGTAGTATTTCGAAACGAAGCACACAATCTTTTGCCAAGCACCCTCATGCGGAGTAGGTCAAGGCAGGTAGCTTAAGTGGTTCTAACGAACTGTCTCTTCACACTCCCAATTCCCCTACATGGGAGTGAAACTATCTCCCGCTCATTTGGGTTTATTTTTGGCATACGACTTCTGCTTTACCTGACATCCACTCGTCGTCTATGACTTATAGACCTCGGAGGGGAAAGGCAGAAAGCGTTGTATGTACTGATCCCCATTAGTACGGTTAATGGAAAACCCCATTACGGTCTTTCTACTAAGCTCACATCAGGCCTGCTGAATAAGCAGGTTTTAAAATGTGCAGAAGAATGTAGAAGGAGATGTTCGCTCATCACCATGAGGCACCAAGAGTGAACATTAATGTTTTTGGCTAGAATGAAAGATGTGAAGAGAAAGTGAAAGTTCCGTCAGAGTGCGGCAGGTAGGAAAATTTAATGGATGTTTTTTGAAAATTGAGCGAAAGGTCATGTATCCAATGGTACTCGAACCATGGACGTCAATCTTTGCCTAACATCCCACTGCGGGGTATGTTGTAGTAACGGAACAAGTCCGCCACTTCAACAGGCAACAATTGACGCGGAAAGACGCTCATGTACCACTGTGGCTTGTATAGTTATTCTAGCGATCTATTGTGTGCACTCTGTTTTATTGATGCGCACATGAGATGTGCAGAAGAAGTTTGTTCGCTATGCGCTCCGTTGCCTGCCTTGGCGTGATTGCTATGATTTGACATAACTCGTTGACCGCTGTCGTCTGCTTGGGATTGCTAGTCTTGAAGATTGAACACGTAAGGCTCAAGTTATCTTTGCAGCTAAGATCGTCACCGATAAAGACAACTATCAAGAGCTACTGCGGCATCTCAACTTCGGCGCACCTGAAAGAGTGATGGGACAACGTTATGCAGCTTGCATCTTGTATCAAACAGTATGGGAAGAATGCACCTATTCGCACTGTAGCCAATTATTGAAGTGTATATTATTCATTGATTTATTGAATTATTTCTTGAAGTTTATATTATTAAATAAACAATTATTAGATGAATTCTAGGGTTTTTTTTTCATTAGGGCGAATCTACAATTGAGAGATTCTCTCCGGGCTCACTCTCTTTCATTCATTACAGCGCCATTATTAAACTTTCGAGGGATTCTTTAGTACCGATCGCGACACAACCTTGCTAGCTAGCATACTCTACAAATAGTAGAATGAAAAACGTAAAGGTGATTGGTTTATGAATGAAAGAGAGCGAGCCCAGAGAGAATCTCTCAATTGTAAATTCGCCCTAATGAAAAAAACCCCTAGAATTGAGATTATAATAAACCTGCAATAAGCCTGTACTTGAAGTGACAAACATGGTGGATTGACTCTTGTGTAAAGAGAGGATACCCAGACGGTACTCTGGCTTCTAAGTGAGTGTTTTCTTGTCTTTTCAAGAAATTGCAGTAGTCACTCTTACGGTATTTTTTCTGGTTATGGCAGGTTTTCTCTAAATTTAATTGAAAAGCTGGCATTATCTGATAAATGTTAATTTTGTTAGCTTATTTTAATGAGTATTTTTTTCGATGTTTCATTTAAAATTATGAATTGTTGTCTAGATAGTTTCCTTGACTCAAGCCTTTTTAGCACATTTACAGCTGGATGGCAATTTGATAAACTCTTTGTACGGTCGTTTTTCATCTAGATTTACAACCACAAGTATTCGGTAGTAATATAGCTGCTTACAAATTGTATTTCCATCGCAAGAACTACACGGTTCACCCTCGTTTCTGGAAATGGTTGTAATTTATGTATAAAAAGTGTATTAATACCATCTAAAATATTGTTCCATTACTATCATAACTTACAGGCATATTTCAATTTTCACGCCCTTTCTGTATTTTTCAGTATTGACGATCATTACGCTCGAGTTTGTCTTTGTAATACCTTGTTTAGGTTCATATATTTTTTCTATACTTTCGCAAATAAACGTGTCGGAAGAGATATCATTCCGCTGATTCAGTTGATCATCATCACCATACAGACTGTCACTTTCAAATGCTCCTCGAAAGCTATGTTTATGCTCATCCATGATGTGATCGATCAGTTTGGATGGGTATGTTTCCAAGGGTTCTGTAAAAAAGTGGCATTGAAATTTTTGACAATCGCCTGAACAATATTGTATATACCGTCATAAACCTTTCTCTCAGCTGTGGTATTTGGGTTGGTATGAAAAACAAATGGTTTGATGGTGGAGGTCGTAGATCTTGAAATATTTGGGCTTGGGAACACGTAGGCAAGTGTACCATTAGCGTGCCTAATTGTGTAGGATCCATATGGGTTGAAATCCTTACCGATGATCTTTAGTGGCCGTTTCCGTCTTCTGATCTAAAATAAAATATATCATTATAAACAGCACTTCAACAGTTTATCATAGTTTTTGGCATACACTTTTATTACCAGCATAAGTATCATCTTCAGATGAGGGATTCGAATATGCTTTTCGACTGTATAATATTTTCATTTTTTCCTGAACATCTTTGTCTACTATTTGCTCCTGACTGGTGAATATACTCGAATTATCTGCATCAAACCGTGGTTGGATTGTCGTTGTCGTATTATGTGGCTGTAAATAAGTGGAACTTACAATATTGAAGAATATTTTATCGAAATGTGCTGTATATAAATACGTACGGCCTGATAATGTTAGAGACATAACCGGAGAGACGTAGGACTTTAAAGGCTGTTAGTTTAACGTCTGGCAAACTAGTGCTGGTGAAAGCGCTGGTTAAATTTGGAATCAACATGATACGATGTAAACAAGCATCAGCATCTGACCCAGCAAGTGAGCGATCCTTGTTTTTTAGACGGGATGGGTATCTGTGCCTTGAGCCCTGGACCCTCCCATAGAACCTCTTCTCGGTATTACTTCGGGGAGGGGGCTATTGTGCTTATCAAGCACTCACTATGTCTAACCCATTAGGGCTTCAGTAGTTTGCCCCGCCGTTGGTCGTTTAACAATCTTTGTTGGAGATCGAGGACAATCTGGAAGGATGCTATTCATACTGCTTCCCAGATATCCCGGTCTTGACACATCCTCTAGACCAGGTGATCCGGAGCCGTGTCTTGACCGCTTACAGCTATCATGCCGCATCTTAAGCCGTCAGAGCGAGGACATGCGAAGAACACATGTTCCGCGGTTTCCTCAACTCCCGTGCATGCCCATATTTGTGCAGATATTGTCTAAACCAGCCGTGGCCTGACAAAATCAACGTTACGTGGAAGTTCACTTCACCGTGTTGCCTACCAACCCACCCGGGTAATTCCGGGATTAGTCGGTGGGACCACCGACTTTTGGTGGAGTTGTTCGTTTCCCCTTGCCACTTAACCATGGATGCGGCTCTAGTGGTCTTTTGAGAACCTCTTGTTCCACGTTGTTTGAATTACTCTACGTCCTCTTTATCACCGCTAGGACGAAGGCTGCTCTTGGTACTCAAGCGGTAATCCAAGCCAGCTTGCCGTATCTAAATATGGTCAGGGCGACACTGGCCAGGAGCATACGCGTACTCCCTTGCACCGCCGATGTATTCAACATCATGCGGGATAATGCCGATATAACATTGAGGCTTTCTTGCAGCCGTAATCGATATGGATGATAAAAGGCAGCTCCAAGTACCTCAAGGACCTCTTCGATTTAAGTGTGTAATTACCTGCACTAATCGTTACATGTTGCTCCGATTTTGGTTGTTAACAAGCATGAACTCAGTCTTATGATTGGCTAGCTCCAGTTTCCTGGAACTCATCCATCTCTCCACAATGTCAATGGAGTGCGAGGCCGTTAGCTCCACCACCTCTAAAGATTTACCACATATTTCTAGAGTGATGTCGTCTGAAAACCCGACAATCTTAACCCCGTTCGGGAACTCAAGCCGTAGTACCTCATGGTTCATCGTGTTCCATAGCATTGAACCCATGATCGAATCTTGTGGGACGCCTGTGGAGATCTGAACAAGTTTCTGGCCCACCTCAGTATTTATTTTTTATTTACATCTAGTATATCATTTCGTTGCATCTGGTCCTACAGGGTTACCCAATAATCGGACGACAAACTATAAAATCTAAACATCAGTTATTATTTACGTTAACAGCTCATCACGGATCATCGCTTTGAATTGATCAAAGCTGATGAAAATGTCCACGTCTTTGTAGCTCTCGTTTTAGGTCTGACATTAACGTGATAAAGGCGCTGATTTCCCCAAGTTTGTTCTTGACCTTGGTAAGCAGTCTGCATCGATTCGTTCCATATACTACGCATAGTATGGATTCCATGACGGTGAGCAGTATTCTAGTATAGGGCGTACTTTGCAGCTGAAAAGCAATATCATAGGTTCAAGTTGGTTAAAGCTTCTGCAGATCCTAATCACGAACTTAGGCAGTCGTGCTGCTTTCAGTACAATCATGTCCACATGTGGATCAATCGAATGTCGACTACTACACCCAGGTCACGTGTCTCCGATACTTTCTCCAGCGGCATTCTTTTCATGTAATACAATGATATAACGGGGCGTCTCTAGCGCGAGATGGTGATGTGCTTGCTTTTCCTCACATTTAGAGTGAGTCCATTGTCAGCACACCACTGAGTAAAGCTATATATCGTCTGCTGAAGTCCCAAGGTGTCGTGAACTGTCGTGATGCGTTTTGAAAATTTTACATCGTCGGCAAATGCCCAGCACCAATCTTCTATCCTGAATAGCAAGTCGTTGAAAAACAGTAGATAGAGCAATGGTCCCAAGACATATCCTTGGCCAACATCGGAAGTAGCGTAGATTGGCTGAGATGACACACCATTCAGTCTGACCATATAGGTCCGATTTGAGAGGTACGTACGCAGTAGATTGATGGTAGCGTCAGACAGTCCGTAGGCCTTACACTTTTCAAGTAAGAGAGAGTGTGGGACTTTATCAAACGTTTTGGACACATCGAAGTATACCGCATCTACCTGACCGCCACCATGCAGTACATTCTTGAACTTCTGTACCGTCTCTAACAGGTTTGTTAGAGTCGATTGATTCTAAAGGAACCCATGCTGACTGGGGTGCATGAACTTCAGCATATAACTCTGAAGTTGTTCCTTGAGAATCCTTTCCCCTACTTGGCCAAACCCATTCTGCACCACCACTCCACGATAATTTTCTAGGTTCGTTGCATTTCCATCTTTCAATGTCGCAGTTATATTTCCCAGCTTCCACCGCACGGGATATCGCTGTAATGATACCATTCTGTTGAATACAAGAGCAAGTGGTGTGACAGAAACACGTATTTCGTCTACAATGTGCAGGCTTCTTCAGTGTCTCGTACTAATAACTCGACTGGGTTATTAGTACGAGTTATTAGACGAGTTATTAGTACGAGACACTGAAGAAGTTTGCACATTGTAGACGAAATACGCGTATTTATCAAGATAAGCAAAGTTAGTTGGAATTAAATGGAAAATACTAATTTTTCTTACGCAGGGTGTCGTCTTCCAGGTACGCGGAAGGTATGGAAATCGAGCAGCAAATTTCATTGCTGATAATGAAAATGAATTTCTTTGAATTGTGGGAGATAATAAAACACTCCGCGCTCTATGTGAAAAAAAGTTCAGAGCTTAAACTTAATCAAACAAACCATGATGATTTCCGACAACTGTTTTTTAGATTTGTTATTCATTAATATAGCCGAGGATTTCTACCTGACGGAACCAACCGAACATCTATGAAAAAATCGAGTACGGTAAGTGAAGTTTAGGATGTTATCATACAGTTTCAGAACAGAAAGGCAGCAGGGAAGCGGATTTCATAAACATTTGCTCGGGTAAGCTGGAAGCCTGTCTGCACCGAGTGATTGGCAGGATCTGGGATACTGAACAGCCACCGGAGGAGTTTCCACAGAGAGTTTTATGCCCAATCTTCAAAAAGAATCACAAATTAGGACGTAAGATCTACCGAGCGGTCACTTTTCGCTCCGCAGCCTACAGCCTCTTTCCTACACATCATCATTCGCCGTTTATCACCGCTAGCAAGCCGATTTAAAAGAAGTTATTATGCCAGTTTTGTGGACGGGCAATCGACAAATCTTGACGTTGCAGCAGGTCCTTCAAAAGGGTTTCAAATCAAGCAAAAGTTTTTTATTTCCTTCATTATCGAAATTTTCAGCCCTTTCTCCCGTCGTAGGCACTAAAATACCTTTTAAGGTATTTTCGTAACTTGTCCGGGGGTGAGATTCGGACACGTGACTTTGGCGTGAGAGGTATGGATGTTAACCACTACGCCGGGGTCGCCCCCGTTCAACCAAAATCTACACATTGCCAAATAATCGATTTCAAGGCCGCATACGATACTCTTGATAGTGAAGTGCTACGGAAGATTACGGACGAGAACCGGTTTCCTAGGAAACTGACAAGATAATCTCTCTTGCCTCCTGTTTAACATTGCTCAAAAAGGTGTTATGAAACGTGTGGACATTACTATATGGGGTACGATAGTAACGCAATAACGCCGTGGGAATAATCTAAGGAACGTTCCAGGCGGATGCTGATCAGCAGACCAGGTACTACACCAAGGTTTGATCAAAAATGAATACGTCGACGACTAAGTATTTTTTTGGCAGGGAGCGTGATAAGGCTCGCATGTGCCGAACTGTGATAATCGTCGAAGATGCTTTCTACGTCATTAAGGAATCACTATGCATCACTAAACAGCAAAAAAGAAAATTGAAAACTGCCGTTGTTTTCAACTTCAAATTTTCGTGAGCAAGGCCCAGTGATCAAAATGACCGACAAAAACATTGCCTGTAATGAAAATCCAGCACTACCAAAATGTCATGTGAATTTTTTTCCCCTGATACCAACACGCGTACTCTAGCACATAAGAAAGCGATGAGAAAATAAATTCAATTAAACACATCCTTCGTCAAATTGCGTATGTGTCAGTTTCATAAGACATAATTTTAAACGTTCCACGACGCGTGTTAAATTCATAATTTATAAGTGTGTACACGAAGAACATATGTCATCAATCACATAATCAAAAATAAAACTCAATCATCAACATCGAAGTGAAATGGATGGATTTTTTGTCCCATGACAATAGAGAAACAATAAACCATACAAAATATCAATTTTAATAACTTCATCACGCTGTAGAATTAGTCAAGAGTAAAAAAAATAACAGAATAGCTGTTCAAAAGGAATCTTTGACGTGGGAAATACATTGTTTCTTAAAATTTGTT
>JASCZW010008358.1:0-51882 GCA_034211315.2 Aedes japonicus | reverse complement strand
AAAGTTGATTTGGTTGAGCCTGTACAAATAAATGATTCAAAAAAAATTCCCGTAACTATGACAAGAAACAAGCTGTTTCCTACAGTAAGACACTGAAGAAGTCTGTAAATCTCAGACGAAAAAATCCTATCTGTCAAAGGATCAGCTTTGCATAGTGGAATTCAAAGGAATCATAAAGGCGCAAGACAATCACACGACTTTCTTTGGCTGCTTAGACGCTAAGATTGTCAAAGATATGAAGAAAATTATTGTGTTGAAACTTCAGGATGTTGAAACAATCAAATCTTTTTCAAGAAAAAAGGATGGTTATTACTTTATGACACAGCCCTTCAACCTGTTTGAATAGCTACAAAACATTAGAAACTCGAACAGCCCATTACAAAACAAAATTTCAGTAAAATGAGCAGTGATAATTGGACATTTTCTGAAGCATAAATATGTTTAAATTATAACAAACAATCGCTCCAAATAATTTCAACTGAGTTCAGGTCCCTTCTAAGAGATTCAGCAGTTTCATAAACACGGTTGTTGTTTTTTTTTTTTTTTCTGTAAGGGAGTTTTCAATGGTACATCAAAAGAACTGTCAAAAATGTTTAATTTTGAGAATATAAATCCAACGCTGTCACATAAAATTAGGAAATAATTAGCTCAATCTATATACAAACAATAACTACAACTTGCTCACTCTAGCCATGCATATTAGCAATCAGAGGAGAGGCGAATCCTCCGATCCACTTCTAAGCATCTTGCCTACCGGTTGCCTGAGGATCTGTCAAATTTGGCAGACGTCTGAGTTTACCTATCCCATATATCACTATATCACACAACTTTGTGAATGGTTGAGCGTTTCGAGCGTTTTAAACAAACCTCATCGTCCTCTTGCGAAGCCACCCATGCACCCACATCCAAACAATAATCTTGTCATTCCAATCAAAAACCAGCATCACACTTAATCAATAGCCCCAACGGCATCCTTACCATTGGTTGGAATCGGTTTGGTGCGGCTATTACGCGCAGTTAAAAATCTTGTATACTTAATGAGCAAACCACCACCACACTTTGTGAGTTGCCCCAAATGGCATCCTTACCGATGTTTTAAATCGGTACTAATATTCAAATTCGGGTCTTCCCTCAGCTCCATCGGTAAAGGCGCAGCTACAAAGCAATACCATGCTGGAGGTGGCTGGGTTCGATTCGCGGTCTGGTCTAGGATTTTTTCGTTAAGAACAATTTCTCGACTCCCTGGGCCAAGGGCATGATTGTACTTGCCACACAATCATACTAATGCAAAAATGGTACCTAGCATCGAAAACTCTTAAAAAATAACTGTGGAAGTGCATTTAAAACACTTAGTTGAGAGCAAGCAATAAGCTAATTGCGAAAGCAATAAGCTAATTGCGAAAGCAATAAGCTAATTGCGAAAGCAATAAGCTAATTGCGAAAGCAATAAGCTTGAAACGTTAAGGAGGAAGACTTATATTCAAATTTATCTTTGTGTATCTACCTAAAACCAACTAAATGGAGAATAATCTGAAAACAAAGACAACAAGAATTCAGCGTATCGTTTACCAGAACGAGCCCTGTTGCCAACTCGACCCTTTCATCCAACATCTCTTGGAAGTGCAAATCATTCCTCGGCTTCCAAAAAAGCGAGTACCACGTCAACACATTCATACCCTTTCCTTGTTTGACCTGCATTCGTATAATTGGCCTTATTTCGGATCATCAGCTCAGATTTCCAGATTTTTAGCATACTTTTAACCTATACATTTCTCAAACGTTCAGCATAGTTTGAAGAACTTCAGTATAGTTCACAGGCTCCAAAACTAAGATAAAGTTCCTAGAGCTTCTGGATAACAAGTGGAACTCGAGCAAAGTCAGTAATTTTAATAACGTTCGCAGACCTTCTAATATCTTCTTATCAAAGTTTCAAGAGCTTCAGTGAAATTTGTTCGCAGATCTTAAGTTAATTTTGTGAAACTCAGGTTGATATCGCAGAACTTTATCAAAGAAAGAGCATCATCATAAACATTCAGTGAAGGTCGCAGCACTTCGTCAATATTGAAGATATTTAGTAAAGCTCATATAAGAACACATTTTGAGTGAACTGAATACTTCAGAAAATCTGGAATTTAAGTTGATTTCACAAAACATCAACGCAATTTCAGCAAAATTTGCAGAACTTTCGAAAAATGCACATAATTTAATAAAAAATTACAAAACCTCAACAAAGTTGCCAGAAAATTTTTCATGCGCTTCTTTCAAGTTTACAGAACCTTAAAATTGCAAAATTTCAGCAAACTTCGCAGAACTTCGGTGAAGGTAAAAGAAATGTAATAATGTTCGCATAGTTTCATAAAATTTACCAAACTCAAGCAAAGAGAACTTCAGAAAAGTATGGTTTGTATTGCAAAATTCACTAAACTTTATTAAAGTTAACTGAACTGCATTAAATTTAGCAAAACTTCAGTAAAATTTGCTGACTTTCATTTCAAGGAAATAAATGGAACTTCCCTAACAAGATTACAGAACTTCCTGGCGTACATAGAAGTTCCCCCTGACGAAACTTCGAATATTAGTTCATTCAAAGAAATTATCAGAAAAGTTCAAAGAAATTCCCGGAAATGTTCATATATTCATCCAAAGATGTTCATCTCGAGAATGTTGTTCGCAAAATTTCAGTAAAATTCCCAGAACTTAAAAAATAAGTTCGCGAAATTTCAGAAAAGCAACTCCAATATTAACAAAATGATTGATTGGCTTTATTATCGTGACTTTTTTTTAACAATTTAACAAAAGTTTTTTTCCCTCAAAATACTATGTATCACACACTAATGGTCCGATAGCTTTGAAAATTTAAAAACGTATCTCTTGAAGGTCGGTACTAAAGTCAAATCATTTAGATTTAATTCTAGAGGCCGCCATCTGTGTGTCAGGACAAAGACTTATCTATCCAACTGTTAGAGCACTGATCTAGAGCCATTGCTTCCGCCAAATTTACGGTGTCCGAGGAAGCTCGTTCCATGCAACATGAAATCGTCATAATTGGTTGCAGCAACTTTATTGTGACTGAATAGAGTTTCATTGAAGTGACTTTAACCGATTTCCAACAAGTTTGCTGCTAGGGGTCTATTTGAAAGATGTCCGTCTTTTATGTAACGGTTTATTACAGGTCCAAAATGTTTTGGAGTTCTATGCACAAACGATATTGGACTCAGGTAGCCAGACATGTTGAGCAGATGAGCAGAAAATTTTAATTGTTTGCACTGATCCATAATATGTCACAAATCGTTCTATAATTGTGACTTCCACCCAAAAGTGTTCCATAATATGGTTTCCACAACATCTGGAATAAAATTTTTGGCTCTATTTCACTAACAACAATTGACTGTTGCTTCCTTCCATGATTTTTAAATAATTTTTAGAATTTCAAGCCGCACTAAGTGCTTCATATTAAGTTGAAAAAATTAAGGTTTGCAAACTTTACAAGGAGGTTTTTTAACATATTAATTTCTTATTTTTTCAATCCGAATTTCAACTTCAAACAATAGGGATATAGAGACACATATCCCGCGTAACATTTGACAGGGACCTATCTCCGTAGAGCGATTCTTTTCATTGACTTTCTTTTCAATAAATAACGCGGCTGCAGTCGCATTTGCCAAAGAATTCACTATTAAGTCTATAGACAATCTATGTCTTCCTTTAACGAAAGCTGTTAACAGAGTCACAAATTCAATCGAGATAAACCAACGAGAATGGCGTTGAAGAGTATCGATTTAGGACCATAGGTTCCCTTTTCAGATGTTACGTGAGATACAGATTTTACTTACTTGTTCTTCAAAACTGGGTATACAGACTGTACTTAAAAAATATGCATACTATTTTTGTTAATAACTTTACATTGCATTCGTAAATTTAGTTTAGAGTGTAATGTTTACATGTGCCTAATTTTGTCACAATCTGTCAAGTGTTTATCGAATTGGCTTCAGACCAAGAAGTGCTTCGACAAAAAATTATGGGCGCGGTCGTGGAAACTCTAGACCAGTCCTACAGGAAATTCGCGAAGCAGCTGGAAATCGACAATTCGACCATGTCCTGTGGGGTAAAATCGTTCAAGGAGACCCAGACGACCCACCGGCGAGTTGGCAGCGGAAGAACAGCGTAGACGACCGACCCCGTGAACGCAAGGAAGGTGAGGGATTACTTCAAGCGCAATCCGAACCGCTCGGTTCGGGACGTGACCAAGAAGGTCAATTCTTCCGTCTGGTTTGTCCAGCAGACAATGAAGCGGGTTGGACCGGAACGATAAACAGACAGTGCCTTACCGAACCGATAAACGGAATACGGTGGCCAAATACCGCGCGAGGAAGCTGTTCTGCGAGTGGTTGGTGCAGCCGAAATGCATCGTGGTGAACGAGAAGGCGTACATTAAAGCGGAAGCCAAGCGGCCCTGGAGAATTTCGTCTTCAAGTTCCGCCTGGATGTTCCGGAGAAGTTCCGGAAGAAGAATGTCGACATCGCCACGAAGTACTTGGTGTGGAAGGCGATCTTAAGGTGCGGCAAATTCAGTAAGCCATACATAAGGACTGGCACCCTCAACGGGCAAATATATAAAGAAGAATGCCTCCAGAAATGCCTCCCGCCCTACCTCCGGTCCCACGAAGGTGACACTTTGTTGTACCATTACGCGAAACCGGTGATGGAGTGGACCCAAAGATGTTGTTGTGCTGCAGGAGGCAAATCCACCAAACTCGCCAGAACTTTGCCCTAAAGAAAAGTTGGAAAGGTCTTCAAAAACGACAAGGATTTCAAGAAAGAGTGGATGAAAGTGTGTAAGAAAGATGGCACAAATGTTTCACAGGACTAGGTGGGTAGTCTTCATTTGCAAAAACCTATACAGAACATTAATTACATTGAAATCTGCAGCTACGATTTGAATAATCTTAATTGCTTCTTATGGGCATACCCTTCAAGCCTTTTGCCATAATTTTTACGATTTGGCAACTGAGTCGACAACTAAGATGGAGCGTGCCTCCCCGCAACATAGTTCTGGTCCTCACAAGTTCCTACCTCATGCTTCCACGGGTCAAGATTCAAAGACTAGGGGTTGCGTACTCACGCTGGTAGTGCAGCCTGGGCCCTGTTGTCATTCTGACTTCAGCTAGATTGAGTAGGTGCGTGCCGAGCGTCTGTGTACCAAGGAGGTGCGGCTTAAACAGCGTCTGTCCTGACATCTAGCGGCCCGCTGTTATGCGTCAGCTATACCTAAGGTGGCAGCCCCACCAATGCGATGTAGACAGCGCGACCCCGATCACCCATGGAATTCCCTCAATCATCTGGCACCGCGAGTATACATTCATCTACTAATAATTGAGCTGTTTGGAGGTGTATAGCTGCTTTTTATTGTTAATTCAATATCATTATAATTTCCACTACGAAAAATAGTCATAAAGAAATTTTATCTGCTTCAAGCTTAGAGGGAGGGTGATTTCAGGTAGAGTAGATGTGCTACTGTTGTGTAGCATAAGGTCTTTTTCTATTAACCACCCACACTTGTGAGTGGCTCCTACAGCATCCTTGCTATTGGTTTAAATCGGTCTACAAATTTTATATTCCAAAGTATTCTTGTATTCCATTGAAATAAACCACCCACTCTTGTAAGTGGCCACAACGGCATCCTTGCTGTTGGTTCAAATCGGTCATCAAACTCAATGTTTTAACATATTCTTGTATTGTGCTGAAATAAACCTCCCACACTTTCGAGTGGTCCCAACAGCATCCTTACTGTTCGTTAAAATCTGTACGAAAATTTGAATAACCTTCATGTGCATCTCTGTACAGAGAACAAATTGGGAACATAGTTAAATATCTTATAAGCTGCCGACATCAGTTGATTGCAGCACACCGTTTACCAAAAACGAATCCCGCTGCAAACCCAACCATTTAATACAACATCCCAGTGATTTCTCGTGGGAGTGCAGGAGTGTTCTCGGCTTCCAAAAAAGCGAGTTTCACGGTAACATATTCCAACCCAATCCCCTTCTTGATCTGCATTCGGGCGACCACCAGTTCACCAGTTTTTACAGATTGAGGATGTATGTTAGTCGCAAGCATCATCTTTTGGTTCTCTGTGTTATAACAGCTGATCTGGCAATAACGGAGTAGCAACCAAGGGCGGTCAATCATGCTCATGCTCATGCTTAGTCAACTGCCGTTGCCAAAACTTTTGGAAAATTAACACACTGGAAACTTTTTTTCTTTGCATGAATTTTGATCATTTTTTCGTAAGCAAATCTTCTTTTTTTTTTTTCAAAAGATAGGCGACGCTTGACGACTGACGGGAAAATGATTGCGGCGTGTTCTGTTTTGTGAATTAAAAAAAAAACAACGAGGTTATGTTTCAATTGAATGATGTTTTCGGTTGATAAGGTAGGAAAATCAAGACGATGCTCATTGGAATCCGTTAGGATGGAGAGCACTGACGCGTCCTCACACAAGTGTACGCGGCAGCGATCGCACACGGCCAGAAATTGAACTCAATTTGAGAGGTCACTTTACTGAGACGTATGAGAACTGCGACTCAGCTTCGTAAAAAATGGAGTCACACGTAGACTGAGTAACTCCACTTTTTACGAAACTGCGTCGCAGCTCCCATGCGACTGAGTAAAGTGGCCTCTCAAATTGAGTTAAATTTCTGACCGTTCCGGCGAGAGCACGTGGGCGGAGACAGATGAGAGCACGTGAGAGCGGTCGTTTAAAAGAGAGAGTGATTCACTCACTCCAAGCGATTTCATCACTGGCGCACACTTTCACTCTGTCTAATTTTCACCGCATAAAAGATCACTTTGCTTTATCTGCTGTGAGTTAGAATTGTATTCTCTGTGAAGGTACAAATCTCACGTACCGGTGCACAGTAATTCCAAGGCGGAAAAAAGTCGAAAAATCAACTTCCTCATTTTACAATGAATATATTTTTCTAATTTTGTACACTGTTTGAAGTTTCTTTTTCCAAAATTTTATGAAGATTTGATGAACATTGTGCTATTTACAGTTTTCCAAAGTATGGGTCCCACAAGGTCGTGGTTTTTTACTCCCATATAAAATGTATGGAGAATCGGAATAAAAACTTCAACTAAGTTTTCAAATGTGAGCACACATGCGCACATACACCACAAAAGGCTTATTTTAAAGATTTTTTTTACCAGCTTTTCAAAAATTTGGGTTTCATCTTGCGCAAACTTGCGATTAATACGTTCAATTAATTTCACCATGTTTGCTGCGCCGTAGAAAGCATGCGGATGCAGTTTTGTTATTGTTTATTGGGGAATCCAACTTGAAAAAATAAGAAGACACCGAGTGGTGATAAATCTGACAGCCGACATGTTAAAGTATAGGACGAAACTTTTAAAATGCTTCTAGAAAATTCAAATGAAATTCTAAATAAAAGTGGTTTGTTGTATGATGTAAGAAAAATCCAAACAACACAAAAGGGGCATTATTTAAATTTTATTTTTATTTTGCTGAAAATGTCTTTATTCAGAAGTTTTGGATTTTTCGCTTTTAGTTAGAATTTCATTTGAATTTTCCAGAAGCATTTTAAAAGTTTCGTCCTATACTTCAACATTGGAGCTGTCAGATTTATCACCACTTGGTGTCTTCTTCTTTTTTTCAAGTTGGATTCCTCAATCTTCCAGAGCTTCATAATTAGAACCCAAAAAGTACAATCTTGACTAGATGAGTCGAATGGTATATATCACTCAGTACTCCGGGCCTCGGAGCCTTTTTCTGTGTACCCTTTTTTTGTAAAAAAAAATAAAAATAAAAAAATTAACACACATATTGGGATAAATCATAACAATCATTAAAATGACTTAACGTTAAATCTTCTGAATTTCCTTAATTGAATTTTACATGAAACCTAAAATCAATATTAAAACAATAAAAACTGGACATTTCTATAATTGATTTAAATAATGAGAAATATTTTCATATAAATGTGAATTCATAAAACTATAACTCATTTTTTTAAATATTCTTTCATTATAAAAGAAAATGAAAATCTGTCAAAAGTTATAATTCTTTGGAAAATATATATTTTCTTAATACCGTTATTTGGACCACCCTATTTTAAAATAGAACACCCTAATGACAAAATGAAAATTTTTAGTCATATATTTTTCGAAAAGGGACAAACCTTCCTATTTTTGCAGAAGTCTAAGATCCGCTTCATCTTTTTGGTTTCTAATTGCTGAATTATCTTATTTGGTTTTGAATGTTCCGGAACTTCCGGAAGACCATAACACGCCCAAATAGAGCTGCACGTTGGTCTCCACATCGCTTTGCTTCTTACAATTTACATACAAACGGTTTTAAAAAGAACCGTAATGCTTTAGGACGAGACTAATAAATTTACCATTTCATCGGATGTTACGGATACTCCAGGAGGCCTTAAAATGGCAATTTCTCGGAAGTGTGTCCTAATACGACAATTTAGATAACATATTTAAAATCAACGGCACAAAATTACTTGAAAACACATTACTTAGCTATGGAAATTTCATTTTTAGACTTTTTTCTGCCTTTTGTATGGAATGGAATCACTGTGCGGCGTAACATTAGTGCGAAATGCTATCTTTGGTCCTGTCTCGCGTCGCGTCCTAGTGTCAATCCATGTTTTGGAACTAATGTTCATAAATGTTTTTCAGGACTAAATTATACACGCCGCAGATTTTTGAATCATTTTGTAAAGAGGTTATGGAAGATCCGTATTAAAAAAAATCTCTACATTAATATTCCGTTATTTTTTATTTGCACTTTAGATATCTTTGATCAGTTCAGTAGAGCTAACGTTATGAATTTAAAAAATATAAAAACAAAATGTTTTGAACCACCTTAATACAGAAACGGTCACGCTAAAGGCGAAGTAATAGAATAATAATATTTATTGGTACATTTGATAAATTATTTAAGAGTAAGACGCAGAATTTTCACAAACGAGCGAAGGGTGCTAGATTAATATGAGCGCCATCATGGCCGCTTTGCACCTCCACTTCGAATATTGGAAGACACAAATCATAGAAACTACAAAGACTTCCAATGCCTTTATGCCTTGATGCATGCTACAGTGCAGCATGCACTCTTCCAACGATTTACATGGTGAAATCTTTCTGGTTTAGTTAGATTTGTCCTTTCAAAATCCGAAGTGAAGATGCAAATCCCCCATGATGGTGGCCATTTTCGTATTCTACCGACCCTCACCTAAAAATCAAGACCAGTTGGCGATGCATGCTCACACTATTCAGCCATCGTCTCGTGATAGCAGAATCTCAGTCTTTTAATGGGAACGGATTACCAACGATACAGCGATACCACGATTTTTTTTTAAATAAATATTTAGTCAAAGAACAAGCAGGCAAACAAACACTTGATTATATGCATAACCATACACTGGATCTTATTCGATTCATTTCCTTTAACCAGTGTCAAATTACACGACTCCTAATCATATAAGTATTCGACATAGAGATACTGTTAATGATTACAACTTAAAATGCAAACGGTAATATATATGAGACTTTGTTAGATGCAGTTAGTATTGGAGGGTGGAGGATAAGCTCGTGTCTAGAAGAAAGAAAAAATAGAGAGAGAGGTTTCAGGATGGGAAAAGAGACAGGATTAGGGAGCGTAAAGATAGAGAAAGGGTTCAACGGAAACAGAAAAAAGGAATCACTAATGGCGGTCATTTAAGCCACTTACTGGTATAGATGCCGGTTTGTTCACAACCACAATATCGTCGTCCATGTGCACTATTGTGATTGGTTGACTAGTAACTGGAACTTCATGTCTGGAAAATACAACACTCATATGTAGATGAAATTCTGGCTTTGATTTGATTTTGGGAGGAATGAAACGAGTCTGGGCATTTTTTTTGTTTTTTTTTCGGTTTCTATCGACGTTTGCTACAGATTTTTGGTTTTCATGTTTCAATCATACGGGGAGTTTGGTTTTTCTAGTTACTGATTTCAGTTTTAGGGACAGCAGGCTATACAGAGAAAACGATAACGAGAACAAAAATGCATGACGGGTTGAGGTTTTTCCTCTCTTCATCCCTAATGGTAATGAATGGTGGCCTGGTAGGTGACTCTCGCTTGGATCTGTTTTACGCTGTGCAATCGCTGTTAGGAACAAACGCGAAAACATAACACACTGACTGCGGGTTAAGCGGGGGAGGGTGTGATGGATGCTGTGGATGGTGAATGAGGGGGGTGAAACACACAAAATGAAAGGATCGCTTTGGGATGTTTGCTGGTTGTGGCAATTGTGGCTGGCAATTTCGGGGCAGGGAATGCGTGAGTTTAAGTGTGCCGGCGTGTGTGACTTTCATTGCTGCACGTCTACTGACTTTGGGGTAGTACTTGGTGTATGTGTGTGTATGTGAGGAACTTGTGCCTTGTCGCTTCCTCTCTGGGGTTCGCTTTTGATGTCGTCTGGCAGTTAGACACATTCACACGTGCACGGATTCAACCGAAATGGTAACATTACAGCAGGGGCAAATTGTGGCTAACTTTTTCTCGTTTTTCGGGTACAAGTGACTCGATTAGGTTTTACGTTCGGAGACAGATTCACGTTTTATTCTGGGAGGATGCCGTGGGAGTTGCTTTGAATGGGGAAAAAGTTTTTAGTTAAAAATGAAAAATCAACCGAATGCCGTCGGCTGATGACAGAAAGAGGCGCACCAATTTCATGCCAAATCGGGCGGAGTTTCTCCGTTATTGGAGTTGTTTTCGCTGAATTTTAATCGAATCAAAACGAAAATTTTGGGTAATCAAACAGTTTGAATAGTGAATTTGTGTGGCGCTTTGGGCAAAAATCAGGAAAATAACGAATGCTCACTTCGTTGTTACTAGGGGATTGTTTATGCACTCAAATTCCAAACGTGCGACAATGATGTGACTATTCATGGTGATTATGTTAAATTCTAAGTAACTTTCCAATGAAAAACCACCATCACACTTTGTGGGCGGTCCCAACAGCATCCTCACTGTTGGTTTTGAATTAGAACTTAAATATAAACATTGCTTCAGAACATCTCTTTAAAATCGAACAAACAACGTATAATCTTAAAACGGAGTTATATAAGAAGTCAGGATATCGTTTATCAAAACAAACCTGGCTGCCAACTCTCTAATCCAGCTTCTCAGCGATTTCTTGTGGAAGTGCAAAGGATTCTTTGGTTACCAATAAGAGGAACATCACGTCAATAAATTCCTACTCATTTCTTATCTGACCACCCAAGCAACACCAAACCGTCATAATTAGTTGTAGCAACTTGATTGAGACCTAAGGGAGTCATATTGAAGTAAGTTTTACTGATATGCAAAAAATGTGCTACTAGGGCAGTATCGGGTCCGGGTCGGTGCCGGTATTGGCTTGTATGAAGTTTGTGAAATTCTACGTGTCATTACAACCCGAGCAGGAACGAATAACTTGATAACTGGCTTGGTATTTAAGAGCGCTGCTAAGAGGTAAAATTTCTGAGGATAATACCATAAAAATGTTCCCACAATGTTATGCGAATACCAAATTGAGGTAAGAAAATACCAAAATGGTACCTGTCAGGTCTTCCCAGGTATCTCAAATAACAAGTTTTGTTATTCGAGAGATATTTTGCTAGCAATTCTTAGGTATTTTGCTAAGATAATTTACCTCTTATGCTCTCAAATACCAAGGACAGATCAAAATTACTTAGTTATTCATATGTTAGTTTTTCCTGCTAGCGAACCGATCATCATTCGTCGCATGCAAACATGGCTTGGAAACATGGTTCCTATTTTATTCCAAAGCGCAAATATCATCATGCTTAAAGCAAGGGTAACATTCAAAATGTAAACGAAAACAATTCACGGTTTTTAGTGAAATATATCTAACGATTGTTAAAAATTAACGAAATTATCATTGTCCCAAACATTTCATGATTGCAGTTACTTGCATTGTGACTTAATTGAACTGTATTCAAGTAACTCCACCTGATTTGCAACAAGTGTGCTGCTAGGGTTGGTCAATAATACAAAAATATTCTTCTTTTTCATGCGCAACGTGACTTGCAATCTAACTTTTCTTCTTCTGTTTTTGGGAGGGACTTTAACCCTTCGGGTCATTTGTGCCTATTTGATTTGGCTGATTTGGCACGCCAAGGAGACCACTTGGACCCTAAATATCATACCCATCAACACATAGGCCGGAACCAACGGCATTACTTCCGTTTCGGAAGAAGATGTGGTCTGGTCAGAGATTTTTTGTCCAAGAAAATCCTAACGGCGCAGACTCACAGGGGTAACCCAAGTAGCACATCATGATAATGATTAGTTGCAGCAACTTGATTATGATTAACTAAGGCACATTTATGTTTTCTCAACTTAACCGTTGTGTGACCGAAAAAAAAACACCCGTCGATGGCCGGATGGGTACCCGGGTACCCACGAAACTGAAATGCCTATATCTCAGGTCACTTTAGGCCGATTTGAACAGTTCTGGGCTCCATCGAATCGAAATTTCCTTTTCTATCGAGCTGTTATCGAAATGGATCGATCTGGTCATTCTGGTTTCCGGGAAACCCGGATTTTCAAGGACATGTCTTTATACGATAATACTGATCGTGAATTTCGGTAAATAATCAGCAATATGGGTATCAAACTTCTTCAAATTTCATCATCAGGTTGAATTTTACTATCGGTCCATCAGACGTGTAAACATCCTAGTGGCCATTGCGGAACAGGTTCACGTGGGGCCATGGGTGGTCATAATCATTTTTTCATGGAACCCCAACAATATGGGTATCAAACTTCTTAAAATTTCATCAGCAGGTTGAATTTTACCTTGGGTCCATCTAATATATCAAATATATAGCATCCATCAACATAATCAGATATATCAACATATATTGATCCATCCATCCAATCAAATATATCAAATATAAGAGAAACTTCAACTACTGAGACAATTTCCAGAAGTTTGATACCCATATTGCTGGATTTCATTGAAATTTTTTTCCATGGCCGACGGGGAACCAGTTCCGGAATGACCACTAGCATGATTACACGTCTGATGGACACAAGGTAAATTCAACTTGCTGATGAAATTTCAAGAAGTTTGATACCCATATTCTTGGGGTTCCATGAAAAAATGATTATGACCACCCATGGCCCATAGCGGGGAACCTGTTCCGCAATGGCCACTAGGATGTTTACACGTCTGATGGACCCAGGACAATAAAAATCAACCTGCTGATGAAATTTCAAGAAGTTTGATACCCATATTGTTGGGGTTCCATGGAAAATTGTTTATGACCACCCATGGCCCCGCGGGGAACCTGTTTCGCAATGGCCACTAGGATGTTTACACGTCTGATGGACCCAGGACAATAAAGATCAACCTTCTGATGAAATTTCAAGAAGTTTGATACCCATATTGTTGGGGTTCCATGGAAAATTGTTTATGACCACCCATGGCCCCGCGGGGAACCTGTTCCGCAATGGCCACTAGGATGTTTACACGTCTGATGGACCCAAGATAGTAACATTCAATCTGCTGATGAAATTTCAAGAAGTTTGATGTCCATATTGCTGGGATTTCAATGAAAAATGTTTATGACCACCCATGGCCCCGCGGGGAACCTGCTCCGCAATGGCCACTAGGATGTTTACACGTCTGATGGACCCAGGACAATCAAAATCAACCGTCTGATGAAATTTCAAGAAGTTTGATACCCATATTGTTGGGGTTCCATGGAAAATTGTTTATGACCACCCATGGCCCCGCGGGGAACCTGTTCCGCAATGGCCACTAGGATGTTTACACGTCTGATGGACCCAGGACAATCAAAATCAACCTGCTGATGAAATTTCAAGAAGTTTGATACCCATATTGTTGGGGTTCCATGGAAAATTGTTTATGACCACCCATGGCCCTGCGGGGAACCTGCTCCGCAATGGCCACTAGGATGTTTACACGTCTGATGGACCCAGGACAATCAAAATTCAACCTGCTGATGAAATTCTGCAAGAAGCTTGATACCCACACATTGTTGGGGTTCCATGGAAAATTGTTTATGACCACCCATGGCCCCGCGGGGAACCTGTTCCGCAATGGCCACTAGGATGTTCACACGTCTGATGGACCGAAGATAGTTAAATCCAACCTGCTGATGAAATTTCATGAAGTTTGATACCAACATTGCTGATTATTTACCGAATTCCACGATCAGTTCATCAAATCAAGACATGTCCATGGAAATCCGGATTTTCCGGAAATCAGAATGACCGGATCGATCCATTTCGATAACAGCTTGATAGAAGAATAAATTTTGAATCAATTGATTTCAAAATTGTTCAAATCGGCCTAAAATCACCTGAGATATAAGCATTTCAGTTTCGTGGGTACCCGGGTACCCATCCGGCCATCTACGTAGTTAAAAAATGTAAGAGCCCCTTATTTCACCCCTGCTTGCTGAAAAATTCCGGAAAATTGTGCAATCGATTTTGACCGTCATTTTCTTGGATCTAACTGAGTTTAAATCTTGTACAATGAAAAACCATTTAAATATCGTGAATTGAAATCCGAAAAGGTACCCGGGTACCCATTCGGCCACACAACGGTTAATGGCAACATGTGTGCTAGGGAAAAGGCTACCATGTTTACCACAAAACCACCGGCTCCGGCAGCAAACTTGATCAGATCCATAAATCGAAGCAACCAAATTTACATGAGTATTAAAATATTGCTCTATCAACAAGCATATGATTTTTCATCAACAAGCATATGATTTTTCTAACGTAGTCATAAGGATCAGAGCATCATCGTTTTCATTATCATTTTCACTCCGGGCCATCCGAAAACTCGTTGGAGAATAGGCCTATATAAGAGATCAACCAACGAACCAAAAGACGAACTAATCACATTTAACAATACGTTGGAGTTCGAGGGGGTTTGATAAAACGTAACAATTCATTGAAATATCTGTTCAATATGGTTGACAATGAAACATAACAATCATTTTTTTTTCAAACTTGTACGGAACCAGTTCCTGAAACAATACGCCTGTTCGTACTTTCAGAAAAAAAATGTTCTAATAGCCAAAACCAAGCCCACAAGCTTCGATTTGAAGGAAACTTTGCATATTTCTTCCGTGTGAGAAAAGATGCATTTTTCACCGGGCTAGAATTCCATTCAACGCAATACTAACTTTTGAAAAGGGCTTATGCGTATGCAGGCATACATTTTTCAAAGTATCATAGTTTTTAATACACCGGTTATATTGAAATCTTATGCGAGAAGAATTGTAGCGAATCGATTGAACAATTGAGAAAAAAACATACACTGAGCAAAATATCTTAAATTTTCAAAAAATCGAAACATCGAAGAAATACTAACTTCGTGAAATGTTAATCTCACTAACGTACGATGTCTTTTTTATGCAAATCTTGAAGAAATAAGAGAAAAAACAGAAATTTCTCAATTTATAATGTAAATATATGTTGGAAATTTTCATAGATTATTGATAGTTGTGAATTTGAAGTCAAAAGATGTTTTTCTAAAATGTAATATGATTATTTAGATTGTTTTCAATAAAATTTCCATTACCTAGGACATCATTAATACAATTGTGTCGAGATATTTTGAAAGCAAAATCGGTGATGTTGATAATATTTTGCAAATACATCATTTTCATAACGTAGTCGAGATTCTGTCGAGATGTTGTCAAAAATCTTTCCAAACTTAACAGAACATTTCTAACATATTTAACTGTGATATTTTTACTATAGCGTGAAACAATTCGACAATAGTCTGAAATATACACGGAAAAAATCAAATAAGTTTTAAAAAATTTCATAGGATTGAAAATAAAATTGTTTTTCGGAATATCAGTTTTTGTTAACGTAAAACTACATTTTTTTCTTTTCCATTTTGGAGTGTCATTTAAAGATTTCGAAAAATGAGAGCTCTACGTTGTGACTACCGGATAAAAATCAACCATACAATTACTATACAATAATATAAACTAACATTAAAATCTATTTCCGACCTTGAAACTTAGTGTTCATGAATCAGATAAATGAATGACTCAAATTTGTTCGGAAAATAGTGATTTTTCTATAGTTAAGATACATCCCCTTTTAATATTTTCGATGTTTAATTCCTATTGTTATCTTATCGTTGTGTACAATACTATCAATCGTACATACTATAGATTCAATTCTATGGTTATAATATATTCAATTGTAAGTCATTGAGATTTTTTTTATTCGGATAAGCAGATTTTAAACGTTATTATCATCATTAAATTCTTAACGATCATTACTTAAGACAGATGAATGAATCGTAAGAACAGCAGCGACGCAAAGAAATTTTGCGCACGTACCTCGATCTTTCGCATCGTGCATCAGCAGGAAGCTGGAAATGGTACATTCTACGGTGTCTCGTGTTTCAAATCGGTACCACTAACGTTTGGCCATCGATCGGAAAGAAAAAAGTGGCAAATATGGATCTCCGTATAGTGTTAAGGATCACAAGCGGGTAGTTCAAGCTTTCAAAAGGAATCCCAACAGTTCAGTTCAAGATGTGGCGAAGAAACTGAATCTAACCAAAACTTTCATGCAAGACGCGAAAAAACGTGAAGGACTACACACATACAAAGTCCAAAAGGCGCCTAATCGCGATGAACGGCAGCACAAACACGTGCACGGAAGCTCTACTCCCAGATATTGGGGAAACCACATGGCCTCGTTATGGATGATGAGACGTATGTAAAAGCAGACTTCCCGGGCTCCAGTTTTTCACTGTTCACCATAAATTCAATGTCCCTGAGGACGTTAGAAAGCAGAAAATGTCAAAGTTTGTCAAAAACTATATGATTTGGCAAGCAATTTGCTCGTGTGGAAACCGGAGCATCCCATTCGTGACAACTGGAACGGTCAATGGGCAGGTGTACCTCAAGGAATACCTCCAAAAGGGTCTACTTCCTCTTCTGAGGTCACACGATGGACCAATGATTTTCTGGCCGGATTTAGCCTCGTGCCATTACTCGAAAGAGGTTTGGGAGTGGTACAAGCCAAGGAGGTCAATTTCGTCCCGAAGCATCTCAACCACTCAAACGCACCGGAACTGCGGCCAATTGAAAAGTACTGGGCCATCATGAAGCAGGCAGGCAGTGGAATCGGAGGAAGATGTGAAGAAAAAATGGATAGCCACGCAAGAAAAAGTTGGTCCAATTTTAGTACAGGACCTTATGAGTAGTGTAAAGAAGAAGATTCGTGCATTTGGATATGGAATTGAAATTGAATAAAACCAACATGAGAAAATATTCAGAACATGTTTTATTTTACTCCCTGAAAGTTTGAAGATGATTGGTTGAACGGGCGAATTTTGCCGAATATATGTGTGTGTCGCAATTTGATTCCGTACACCCTTTATGCACTGCATTTAACTTTAAAGGTTCACAAGCATTTGAAGATGAAGGAACAAAATGAAACCCAGAAGATAAGCTTGAGCTAATTTTTACCACTACAATCCATGATCTTGAAGAACCTTTTTTTATTCAATTTGATTACCGCACCTTGATTTTTTCAGACTGTAACTGTAATGAGATCTTTGAGAACAAAACTGGCTCCAAGAAGCCTTTAAACTTTTTCTTTAACAGCAGCAGCATTTGGAAATTGTCATGTTGTGTTCGTCAATTTATTTTAACGTCACGTCATGTAAGTTGTGTTTTCGCGTTTTTATTCTTCTTCTTTTTCCTGACATTTTTTGACGTTCATTAAACGAGCTTTTGGCGGCTTCTCAACTTGGTGTTCTGAGCGTACTTCCACAGTTGTTAATTCAGAGCTTGCTTTGCCAACATCAATGCATTTATTTGAAAATTGTGTGGCAAGCACACTTAAATTTTTAACAGAGATCTGCAAAAAAAATTACCGGGTTTCGATAAATTTTACCGAAATCCGTAAAATCGGATTACTGAACGCTTAGCTGTTGAGAATTCGGTAAAACTTTACAGATTTCTGTAAAGTAATCTGAGTATGTTTGCCCAGGGATGTCAAGAAATTTTCCAACCCGAAAAATTCCTAGACCGGTCGGGCATCAAAAAATCTCATAAAACTTAATTTCATTCGACGCCCAAAGATTTCTTCAAACATCAGGGCTGGGTAATTTAGTATGAGAATGTCTCGCTTTTACAAGCATAATTTAAAAAATAAACGATGAACAATGAACTTGTAGCGATAATTTTTGATATCTTGACCAAAACAGCGAAATAAATCAAATCTATTAGAAACATCTTAAAGATCACACAAGAAGTTTTAAGCAACAGATTTAGAACTAATAATACATTTTCAGGATACTTTGAATAACATACATCTCGGTAGTTTCTAGCATCATAATAACAAATAGGTTAAAATCAAGTATTTCAAAGTAAAACAATTGCAAAAACACATGAACATGACATGCTAGTTTGACAAATGTCAAACGAACAGAAGTTAATGAAGTTAAAATTGTGATTGTGAAAATTATGTTTGTTTATGAGGAGAATATGTTCAACTCATAGTAAAAATATGACCAAATTGGACAAATGGGCCATATCGAATATTTAATATAAAAAATCCAAAAGCATCTAAAAATCTAAGGTTTTTCGATGCTCAGAACGCTTAACAAAATAAATAAACCACCCACACTTGTGAGTGGCCCCAACAACATCCTTACTGTTGGTTTAAAACGATCCTCAAACTCGATGTTTTTAACTTATTCTTGTATTCCATTGAAATAAACCACTCACACTTGTGAGTGACCCCAACAACATCCTTACTGTTGGTTTAAATCGGTCCTCAACCTCGATGTTTTAACATATTTTTATATTCTGGTGAACACACTTGTGAGTGACCCCAAAAGCATCCTTACTGTTGGTTTAAATCGGTGCCAAAATTTGAATAACTTTAATGTGCATCTCTGTACAGAGAATAAACCGGGAACCTAGTTAAATATCTCATTCGCTGCCGACGTCAGTTGAATTCAGCACTATGCTCTATGTAATAACAGCTAATCCGGCAATAACGGAGTAGCAATCTCGGGCTACCGAGGGCTACCTTTCCAATGAAACGTCGGTTGGCTCGAGAAATTTTAGAAAAAAAATGACGTTTCTTGTAGACCGTCACAACGAATCAACTGCTGATGGTGATTCTTATTGCATACTATAGTTCTGAAAAATATGTTTTTTTTTTTTTCATGTAGTTAGACCAATTCTGTATCTGTTTCTTAAGAAGATAGCTTGCAAATGGGCTAGGTCTGCTTTTTAATCGATATGAAAAAATATATAAAAAGGAATGGGAATTCATAAACAAATTCATCACACTCATAACAAACATTACTATTCTGTTTTTACATTTGTTAGTTTGACACTTGTTGGATTGAATTGTTGTGTTCATGAATTTCTGCATTAAGTTTAACCTTCTAATAACTTGATTATAACCAGAGATCGAAATTCTCATTCAGCTGGGTGAAAACCATGCTTTCTTTCTTAAGCAGGTTGTCGATGAGTAGCGAAGCGTTCACATTTTCATCTCTCCTTTTTCGCCGATAATTCATTATCCTCTCTCTTGCATATGCGAAAATATCTCTCTCCAACATTTAACGAGAATATTTTCTCATGTCACATTTTTCACTGAAAACGTGCTACCTAGATCGTATACGAGTAGCAAAAAACGAAGAGTAATCGAGGTTTAATGTCAGAATAAACCAAGCATGAAGACTGGTGCATTTTCAGGTGTCAAAAAGTAAGTGTAAAATAATTATCGGCATGTAGGATTCACTGAAAAAGAAACGATTTATCAGCTTCTCATGCTCTCCGAAAATTATAAATCGCCGTTGCTTTTCTCGCGAAAACTGCTGTGAGCGAATAATAGTGTCTCGCTTCTCACATTCTCATCTGTTTCTTCAAGCGGGAGAAAAAGGACGTTTCTCTTCTCGAAGCAGGCGAAAATGTCGGTCTCTGATTATAACCTATTGGTTATTGTGATGGTACAAACAACCTAGGTAAGACATTGTCATGGTAAAAACATGTTATAAAGTGCATCTTTGAAACTTCTCAAAACCTTAAAGATGTTATAAAAAGATCGGTTAATTGCGCTATTTTAGTCATATTTGAGTTTAAAAATTAAGTCATATGTTCTTGAAAAATACATGAGTGACTAATGAAAGGCAAATGTCTTGTGGCAACATCCTTTTAGCTTGTTTATGACAAAATATGTTTTTCATTTAATTTTTAATACTTTTCTGTAACAATATTTAAAGATAACTGACCAAAAAGATGTTTCGGTGTTACTTTCGGTGTTACTTGGGAAGTCTCTTACAAATATATGGCGTGAGAGCACTAGTTACAGTAATGCATACTAAATGACTGGACCATTGGTGTTACTAGCGCTCTCAGACTATACGTTGAAGGGTTTTAACATCACACTCTTAAATCCTAGGGGTTTTGAGCTGTTTAGTGGAATACCTGTAACTAGAAATTAGAAAAAAAATTAGTATTTTCCATTTAATTCCAACTACCTTTGCTTATCTTGACAGATACGCGTATTTCGTCTACAATGTGCAGACTTCTTCGGTGTCTCGTACTAATAACTCGACTTCGACTAATAACTCAAATCGAGTTATTAGTACGAGACACTGAAGAAGTCTGCACATTGTAGACGAAATACGCGTATCTGTCAAGATAAGCAAAGGTAGTTGGAACTAAATGGAAAATACTAATTTTTCTTCTAATTTCTAGTTATAACACTCTTTAAACAAATTTCGTGAAAAAAAAAGCTACAAGCTAATCATAAATCTTTTTTTTTTCAATTAAGGCTACAAAGTGAGTAACAGACAAACGAGTCTTACTCATTCAAAATGATCTGTCCCAGCCCTGTTCAATGCTATGTTCAATTCAGCCAAATGTCATACGTTCTAACGGAATTTGACTTTATAGTATTCGGCCCAATGGCATTTGAGCTAATGGTATTCGGCATAATGGCCCTACACCGATCACTTCATGCAGAAGATATAATGTTTTCCTAAAATATAACTGGTTTACAGTATAATAGACTGACAGGCTTGCCCATTTGGCCTTACGACTTTCAACATCATGGCGTTTAGACTAATAAAATTCGCCATAATGGCGTTTGGCTGGACTAGCCACACAACGGTCAGTAAAATAAACTCTTAATAAACAAATTTCAAACAGAGTTTCAAAAGCAACGATTTCTAGTAAATGGTCATCCTGTTGACGAGAAAAAAAAATCAGGTTGAATATTTTCCGGAAAGGAACAAACTCACCCATCGTAACCAAATTCTTAGACTAAGTATTTTCTGTCTTATATGTTATTCATAGATTCTTGAGTACTTTTTCAAACAGACGTGTCTGATTTTGTAAACAAAGAGGGAAAGTAACATTCGAACGTAAATTTCTCAAAACTCTCAGCACCCTCATGGAAAGTAGCATCAGGGAAATGTTATTCCTTGGATGGTGACCCTAGTTTGCATGAAAGTGCTGAGGGATTTAAGAATTTAACGTTTGAATCTAACTTTCCCTCTTTGTTTACAAAATCAGAGACGTCTGTTTGAAAAAGTTCTCGAGGATTGTCTGTTTTAAGCCTTGATTTGATCTCAACATAACCCCAAATCGAACGAATCACTCGCTGAATCTAACGGTCACACGATTAGTTTCTACATAATTTGGCATTTATTTTTCCGACCACTGTATTTTCCCCCAAAGCAACTAACGAAAATCACACAAAACGGCACTCCTGAAAATGGATTTACGGGGGAAAAGGGGGGAAACACTCACGCACTCACAATGAAGGAAATGCAAAGAAGAAGCTGAATGGCGAATCTCAAAGCGGGTGCAACAGGAGGTAGGGGGGTAGGGGGTTGACGGTGAGCAAATGGCTATTGGTGTGATGTAAGTGTGTCTGTTCCTAGATTTAAGAGCATTTGAAGTATAGAATCTCATTCAAATCGATAAAATGCACGGCGGTGGCGGCGGCGAGGGAGCAGCTTAGCCAAAAAACACAGACCTATGTACAGAGATACTGGGCGCGAGTGGGTTCTTCAGACTGTGCTCAGTTTCTTTTTTGGCGATCGTCTATGGTTATGTGTCTAGCAAGTTGCACTACTTTTAATTTTTTTTTTTTAATTTTTTTGTACATATTTGGTTTACTCGAGTTTTGATGGGTCCTGACATTTTTTTTACAAATTTTCCATTCTTTTCGGATTCCTAGTCGCGTTTGATTTACACATTGAACAGTGATGAGGAAAAAAGCGACAACTTCGCCTCTACAAACTACTGGTGAAAATTGAAATTAGGTAAATCAGATATTTTCAACTGAAACTGAGAAAACGGGGAAACCGACTGCGGGATGTTTTCCCGCTATTTTTCCGGTGGTTTTGATGGTGGATTTTGGGGGTGGAGTGTGGAATTTACCTGTGCACGATGTTCGCCAGGAGATCGTTATGCTTTAACCTATAGTCAGTTGGCACTTTTTCGTAGTTGACCGTCAGCGTACCGGCTTTGATACACCGTTCGTACTCCTCGGCTGGGTGGGCCCGGAACTCGCGGGCGAACACATCCAGGATCTTTTCGCCCACCCAGCGCCCCTTGGTGAACGTTGTGAAGGTGAAATAGTACGGGTACACCTTCCGAAGGCCTGTGCGCGGCGGGTTGAGGAGAAAGCAATTAGACAGAACTGTTCAATGGCGGTCTATGAATGGAGGACTTACCGTTTTCAATGTAGTAGGACGTCTCGTGGTACCGCTCGTCCGTAAAGCCCGGCCGCTTGGCTTTCAGTGCTTTGGTTTCCAGCTTTGCCTGCAAACGGGACAAAGGAAATCGTTAGAAGCTCGTCAAATTCGAGGATGGATTACACACTGCCATTCAATGGGACAAATGTTTCGGCAAATAATCGACTGTCCGTCGGGAAAATATGAGCCGATGCTTGAATCGATATGGCAACCTAATCTCCTGCGGACATAATCTCAGCAGCATTCGGAAGAAATGTACACAAACAAATGGCTGCTGGAGATATAATCTGCTATAAGGAGGCTTTGTTCGTGACTAATGGATGGAATATTGTATTTCTCATTCGTTTGTTCTCGGGCTCTGACTGTTTTACACGATTACTTGTTTGTTCGATGTAATGATTGTGTCAATCTTCGGAAAGTTGATAATAATCAACTGAAAAATAACTCAATCACAAGACCATGACAAAGTCTCAAACACGACACACCGATTAAATTCGCTTCAGTCAATTCCTTTCACAAACACTGGTTGACAATAGTCAAACTTCTCAACAAGTAAATTTAATTACGTCCATAAGAAATGTCACCCAATTCAATTAACAACCGAAATCCAGCAATCTTAATTTCAAAGCCAACAACTTGCTCAATTATTGTCCCCACCAGGGTGTAACTTGGCTCTCCCCTGCCGCATCTGCCCCTCATCATTTTGCCCAGCTCCAGGGAACGAGCCGACCTAAACTTTTGCTTTCCGATAGCCCGCATCTCTCCTCCCTGAAAACGGACACGGCCACTGCTGGGAGTTGGTGTTGGTGCAAACTGCACCGGAACCGGGTCTGGGTCCGGAAAAATCCGAACATTCGCCAGGCGACAATTATTGTTTTGCCGAAATAAGTTAAGCTGCGCCAAGTGAGCAAAAACAGAAACAGTCAGACATACACCGACACACCCAGGATATTTAGGAGTTCCGCACGTGACGCAAAGTTGCAACCGGCAAGCGAAAGTTTTCTCATTCGAAACAATAAGTAAGTTCGTGTCACTATTTTCACAGCAGCATGGAATTGTGCTGTGCACGTGATAGCAGTTCCGCGAGAGGCGAAGACGACAGATTAGAAAGATTGTCAACTTTGGCTGCAGTATGATAGCGACACTGGGGTTGAGACTTAACTATACCGAACCCATATCGAACCCATCAACACAAGGGCCAGGACCAACGACTTTATATCCCTGACGAAGAATGACATTATCTGATTGGAATTGATACTGGACCCACAGGGGTCAGCTACAACCATGCTTACTATTACGCCACTGGCGTCGTCCAAATATTTTTTTAAGTTGTTTACCGACGAAAGAGTTCTCATCGTCGACCAGCAGATGGCGTTGCTTTATCAGACTCTCACCGAGGAGCCCGATCCCATTGATATGCTGTCTTCGCTATTACCCAGAATTGGGATGTGAACTTTCTACGAATTATATGTATGCGACGGAGTCTATTATGGACCAGAGAGTGAGAGTGAAGGGGGAGGGGGGCTCATCTGCAACATGTTTCAGCTGTTGGGTGTCAAAATAAAGTTTTCTTTTCGCAGACACTGTTTGTTGCGTCGTTCGCTTCCACGGTGGCTGTTAAAAAGTATGCCGGAAAACATGGGCGCTAGACGTTTGGAAGTTCTGGATTTTGTTGTCTAAATAAAAGTTTGCGCACGTTGAGGTGTCAAGTTGAGGCAATCGGAGATAATTTGGAATGGAAACTGTGTCACCGGTTTTCGGTTTCGGGAAATAAAGTCGTCTTTCCTTCACTGATTGATCATTGCAAAGTGGATTTAAATTGGGTTGGTTTCCTGACAGTGACAATAGGTTTGTCAGGTTAGTGTTCGAGTTTTTGATTGTTTGAAGTTGACAAATCAGTTGTAATCGGAATTGATAATAAAATTCTTCAAAAAGAATACTATTTTGTAACAATTAAATTTATGATCGTATACCATGGCGAGATAAATTTCTGAACTAGCTCATGCTCATGGCTCGGAACTTTTTTTAAGCAATTGAAGATTGTACTCGAAAATAATGCAACACTCTCTTTTGTGCCGGTGCATGAAGCCATCTCAATAACCACTTGACAGATTGTGACAAAATTTTGCACACGTTAATATTACACTCTCAAACTAGTTTAACCCAAAAGGTCATCAATTTTTACTCATGCATTAAAAGTTATAATGCATAGTTGACGTGCGCTAAAAGTTTTGTTACACTGCGCAAAATCTGTCACAGTGATTATAGAAATGGCGTCAAAGCAAGAAGTGCTTCGACTAAAAATTTGGGCGTGTTTGTGCAAAATCCAGGCCATCGTGAAACAGTTGGGAATCGACAATTCAACCGTGTGGTAGAATCGTTCAAGGAGACCCAGACAACCCAGCAGCGGAAGAAAAGCGAAGACGACCGACCCCGTGAACGCTAGGAAGGTGATGGATTACATCAAGCGTAATTCGAACCCTTAGATTCGGGACGTGGTCAAGAAGGTCAACTCTTACGTCTTACGTCATCGTCCAGCAGACAATGAAGCGGGCCGGACTCCATGTTTTCAAGATAAGGAAGGCGCCTTATTGAACCGATAAACAGAATACGGTGGCCAAGTCCCGGGGACAGGAAGTTGTACTGCGAGTGGTTGGTGCAGCCAAAATGCTACATAATAAACGACGAATCGTATCAACGCAAATGCCAAGAAGATCTCCGGCCTGGAGTTTTTCGTCGGCAAGTTCCGCCCGATGGTCGACAAATTTTCCAAGAAGTACTTGGTGTGGCACGCGATCTGAGGGTGCGGCGAATTCAGCGAGCAGTACCAGAAGTGCCTGCTGCCTTTTCGCCAGTCCCACAAAGGTGATACTCTGTTTTGGGCGAATCAGGCATCTTGCCATTTCGTGAAACCGATGATAGAGTAGTACGAAACTCACCATGTTGTTTTTGTGCCGAAGAAGGCAAATCCACGAAACTCGCCAGAACTTCGCCTAATATTAAAATTCTGGGCAATTATGAAGGACAAGCTCCGGAAAACAGGGATGAACTTCAGAAACGACAAGGATTTGTAGAAACAGTGCATGAGAGTGTGTAAGAAAGATGGCGCAGGTGTTGCAGAGGATTTGATGGGTAGTATTAAGTCCAAAGAGCGGGCATTTAGCTTAGGAGTGGAGGTTGATTATACCAACTTTGCAAAAACTAAGCTAATATTTGTTTATTAATTCCCTGAGAGTTTCAAAAGATATCCGACTTTAAATAAATTTTTGGTGATCATTTTTGTCTGTTGCATTTTTTTCAAGCACAATCTTTAATAATTGTATCTAAGGTTTAACATATTTTATTTGCACATATCAAATGGTTGTAACTCCGGCATTTATCAGAATTAAATGAGACTGAGAATTGCCGTCTAATCTCATTGTACAGATTTCAATAATTTCATATTTTAATGATCAATAACGGTACCGGCCAAGCCTTTGTGCCATCACAACTTAGAAATTAACCGATGCGTACCAACAGCAAGTATGCTATTATGGGCACTCACAAACTGCGAGGGTGGTTCTTCGTTGGGAAAAAAGGTAATTTATATTAACGCTTGAGAGTAAATTCAAGTCGATTTATACCAACAGTAAGGATGCTGTAGGAGGCTCTCGCAAAACATGATTACTTGTTCGAAGGGATGGTGGTTGAACAAGTATGGATATTATGGATCATACTTAATTACGATCTCCACCACCGACCCACCACATCGCATTTATTTCACTTTTACATTCTATAACTGCATTTTATTGTCATATGAAATTAAATGAGATTGAGTTATATCAAATGAAAGTAGTATCTTAGTAATATGTCAAATGCATGTTACGTATACACTCGCAAATCAGTCCGAATCCAAAATTCAGCGGTTCAAAATCCATGTGACATTACAGAACAGCATTTTCAGTCAATGAAATTTCTTATATTTTAAAGTAGACAAATTCTCTTTTAATAACAATTTGTTATTTATAAATATACAAAATGTTACATTCTAATTGCTCATATGAACTACAACTCCATCGAAGACTGACTTGCGTTATTTAACAGTATAGGATTTTATGTAAGTATTTTTACTGTTCAAAAATTAAAAAATCATTCTTCTATCACTCAATTGCTTTCTTTTACGTAAATTGAGGGCGATATCTAAAACAAATTCTGAAAACAAGTCTAAAAAAATGTGCATAATATGTAAAGTGAAACTAATATATCTCTATGATAATAATTGACATAACATACTTCACTGATATAGTTTGACTTTGTATTCTCCCATACACGGAGTAACGATCTATGATGATGTTGTTTGAGAAGGAAATAATTTCTCATCACCATGGAGTGCACAGCAATTTTTTTTTTCCTAGAACACATTTTTGAAGAGAAAGTATTGATAGTTCCGTTAGCGCACGGCAGGCTGTGAAAATTGAATAGAAGTAGTTTTTGCAATTATGCGGAGGGCATTATGAGGTAGTATTTCGAAACAAACATACAATCTTTTACCAAGCATCCCCATGTTGAGTAGGTCAAGGCAGGAACGAATCCACCTTAATCTTTTGCCAGTCAAATTTGTAAGCAGTAAGTGAGGAGCAAGGAACCCTAACCAATTTTACATTTAGCTAAACAAGCTTGTGAAGCTTGTGTTAGCAGCTTCAAGGTAAGATGATTTCAATACCAAGGTAAGAACATCATATTAATTTCTCTGAATTTTTCATATATTTATGTAACACCATATGTTGGGATAAAAGAAGGGACCATCAGAGTACCCGATTGAAGCGATTTGGATAGGAAGAGTGGGACTGCCAACTTCCTGTTATTAAAATTTCGTGAATAAAGGGCGGGCTCTTATCCCCATCTAATGGGATTTTTGGTGTGGTTTATGCGAACTTGTTTCTGGAAGGAGATTCTTTCTAGACCCATGTAGCTTTGGGTTACGCGTAGTGTATCTGCTAACGGGCCCACAATACGTGTTTGGCCCTTCATACAGGAACACGATGAAACATTTACTGCAGAACAACCTTGATCAAACCGTTTAATTAAAACAGTCCAGTGCTATAGGCAGTTGCTTTGCTACATTAGATGGTAGTTCACATAATCATTATCAAATCTGTGTTTGTCGGTTCATACAGGGTTCCCGAGATGCATTTGGATTGTCCCGAAATGGTCAATATGGTCATTGGTCCATTTCAAGGCTAAAAGTAAATAACTCATGAAAAATCATGAAGATTGAGCCATCGAAAGGCATGTTCAGATGGAAACTTGTATCTGTAGCCGCATCATGGATCGTGGCAAAACATACCCTCTTCCGAGACAGATTGCTTGTGATCAAGTAGGGCAGTACCAGAAACTTAAAATTGGGACTCCAAAAAAGCGTTTTGACTACGAAGACTTTAAAAAGTTGACATTTCACCAAATGATAACACTCAAAAAAGTTTAACAGTTCAAAATTTTCCAATACTACACCCAAAAGTTAAAAAGGTTGCAAAAAATGCAATTGCAGTTTTTTGCAATCATATCTTGAGAAATCCGCATGATTCAGAAAAGGTAATTTTGCCCATCATGATCCACAAAGCGTTTTATGGTGTAAACGAAGCCATGCAAGTGTGTGCAAGTGTTTGGCAGCACGCAGATTCCTCGAAACAAATTTCTCGCTGTGTGCTTAGTGCCTCGGCAGTCGAAGCAACCGTTGGATCTTTGTTTAACCGTCAACTTTTCAATATGGGTGAGACAATACCACCAAATGCCGACACGCGTTTGGCCACTGTTATAATTCCGCTGTCAAGTGTTCTATTTTTATTTTCACTCGTCATCACACTCCGATCCCCTACTCTTCAAGTTTGCCCTTCTTAATGTAATAAACTTAGCCATGTAAGTGTGTGTGAGAGACATTTGCTCCATTGCTGTATCGACGAGTGCCTCTACAATCGAAGCAAGTGTTGGGCTCTTATTCTATTCATTTCATCTTCTTGAAGTGGCTGAATGGTTACAATCTAGAGCCATGACGCAGGAGAGGCCTCGGTTCAAATCTCGGTTGCATGTCGTGTTCGTTTTTTTTTTGTGAATCAATTAATTTCCGGACCTATTCTCAAAACTAATACACTGCACAACCTCATTCACACATTGATTTTTTCAAAACGAATTGATGTGTTGCTTTTTTGACCACGAACAATGTAGCATTTTTTCTCCAAGTTACGATCCATTACGAGAAATGAAAAAAAATCATGCGAAATTGCATTACAATCTTGCTTTTTTTATTTTGAGTGTACTCTTCATAATCTAGCTTATTCTTTGGATTTTAGTTTATTATTCAACTTCGCATGCATATATCAAATTTTCCACGGTATTGAGATCAAAACTCAATCGCTTATTACTTTAATATAATCTTGTTCTTTCTACATATGCAATTGAAATATTACCATCGATAGAAAATACAATTAATTTTCAACTTTCGAATAAATTTAAGAAACTTTATGCTTTTTGCTTAAGTTGATGTAAAATTCAGATTATTTTCGTTCTTTCAAAAACCATATTTTTTCACACACACACTATTTGCATATTGACACGCCACTGTATGGTTTCATTGAATATGATTTTTTTTACAATTGATAGTTTCTAATAAAAATTCATATTTTGCGAAATATTTGACTGACAATTCCAAAGAAAAAAGATATATTATCTCTCAAAATTCGATAATAATTGGGAGTTTTGTTCTTAATCGAAAAATATTGGACTCGAAGTTTGTCATTTCCCAATTAGGATAAAGGGATTAAGATTAAGTGCGCAAATGAAATAAAATTATATGTGAATTATGTTAAAAAAAATTAAAATAAATAGTTTTACAAAACCAGTTTTCATTTGGAAATATCAAATAAATTTGATTTTCATTGTTTTGATGGATTGTAGACAAAAAACGCTATAACTGAAATTTTTACCCTTCCTTCATAACCTTTCCAAAAATCAGCGATATTAGTAAGTCACAAAATGTAAACAAACGCGTTGTTACGTCATTTTGATAAGTTCGGCAATACTCTGTGTGAAATATGACAACTTGACGTAACATTTCGACGTATCAACATTGTCATTCGCAGAATGACGGTATCGATCTGACGCAAGTAACATGGCATCTATCATACTGACTTATCAAAATGACGTACTAACGTTTTTTATTGCAGACCGTTGTAAGAAACATGTTTCTAAATGAAACTTGAATTTTCACTCCAAGTGTAATTTTTAAGCACAGTGATGTAATGAGGTTTATTCCAAGAGTCGAAATGACGACTTGGTGAAGTGAGAAAAGTCACCTGGAGTGACGTGACTCTCTGTTCGATTTACCCAGAAGAGTCTACGTCACTGCGGTGACTTTTCACTTCGCAAGTGACAAACGTCACTTCGACTCGCGGAATAACCCTCAATATGTTTTACCAATGTGTCAATAAGTGGAATTTATTTGAGATAAACATGTCCGGTTTTCAAATAGGAATATAAATAAACTCAAAAAAGTTCGGAATTTTCTCATTTTCTTCCAAATGTTACTTACGTCCATTTGAAAAAATACTCGAGAATTATTAAATTTAGCCTATTCTCCTGTTGGGTTCAAGGACAAATAATGTTCGAATACTATTTAACTGTTTCGAACAGAGTTTATTAATTCTTGTTGAGTTTATTCTATTGTAGATATACAAATACTAAGATTTAATTTTACAAATTCAGGCAATTCTCTTCATCTGACAACAAGAACAGTTTAACAATAGTATAATTTTCATACGCAGGAATGAAGCTATGATAGGACTGGGTTCCTGAAATTTGTTTTACACGAGATCCCATCTGAGAAAATGTGAATCTTAACGCTTACTTCATTAATCTAACAAATCAGTCAAGTGGTTCAAGAGATATCAATTTTAAAACAATGTATAATTTTAGAAACCCCCCAACACTGTTAGGGTGACCCTTGTTGGGAAATAAAAAATATGGGTCTAATATTTATTGAGAAAGAACAAAACTACCAATTATTATGCAATTCCGAGTGATTGTGTATCTTGTTTCTACGGAATTACTACTTACACCCAACAAAAAAAACAACAAGGTTGTAATGCAATTTCGCATGATTTTGTTTCATTTCTCGTAATGGATCGTAACTTGGTGAAAAAATGCAACATTGTTCGTGGGAAAAAGAGCAACACATCAAATCGCTTTGAAAAATTCAATGTGTGCGTGAGGTTGTGCAGTGTGTTAGTGGTTGAGTGTGAGATTGGAGTCCGAAAGTTCAATGGCGAAAAAAAATAAAAATAGGATCTCGATCCGTGACCGAGATTCAAACCGTGGCCGCCTGCATGACAGCTTATGGTAGTCACCATTGTGCCACTTTGACAAGTTGAAAACAAAGTAATAAAAGCGCTACAGTTGCTTCCATTGTCGAGGCAGTCAGTAATGTCGCTCTCATACACTTGCATGGCTTCGTTTATTACATAAAGAATGACAAACTTCATAAGGGGGAGAGCTCGAGGGAGTGGTATTGAGTGGCATTCTGTGGTATTGATTCACCCATAATGAAAAGTTGTTGATGGTTGAACAAAGATCTAAAGGGCCGAAATTGCCGGAGAGACCAGCAGGGCACTCGGTTGAAGCGAATTGAATGGGGAAAGTGGGAATGCTTAATCCTCGTTGCTAACAGTATGTGGATCTTTTCCCAGGTATTATGATATCATTTTGTACGATAGCTTACATTTTTGGGCAATTGTTCAATCTTGTGATTGGAAAGAGATTCTTTTTGATCCCGAGGACTCGCCGTGGACACGTATGTTGCCTATCGTTCTATCCAACCCGTTTTTGTTCCTCCATACAATGACATGATTACGACAATCAGTTGTGATTGAGGCTTGATTAAGTCTAACTGAGAGGAGAACCCATAGCTGTTGGAATTGGTTTCCGTGCCACAATGAGTGACCATGCATCGTAAATTGATACAGCGACAAGTATAGTATGATTTTCGCAAAATCCATTGCTATGTACAGGCGGTTTGCTTGATTGTAAGGTGGATACCATCATTATCATCTGTGGTATGAGAAAAAACCCGCATTAATCCACCGATGGTGAGACTGAACCCTTCTTACACTTCACCAGAATAACGAACTCAAATGTGGCCAATAATGTACTAGATAGATATTTTCATTAGAAATCCCAGGAAGATCCAGGAACATTCGATATGTCATACATTCAGTTTATAAAATTAACTATTTGTCAATCCTGAACGTATTGTTCATCCAAGTGATTAACATATTGCCATTAATAGTCTGTAACAGCCTGTTTATGTTAGTTATATAAGAGGGGAAATTACATAAATTTTAGAAATTTCATATAATCAGTCCAGAGAATGAATTATTAGACAAGCGTCCTAAGCGTCAATTTTGATTATCGATATGGATTCAAGATGCTTAATAAGTACATGAATATAGTAAACGGAGACTTTGTATAATTTTCGAATATACTCGTTGCAGTTCAAAACCAGACCACTCGAGCCAATCGATGCTGCTTTAATTCTATAGAGTCGCATAGTGTGGCTAGTCCGCTGTATGTGCTATACAACGCACCAGATGCGACACAATAGAATGCGAGCGTCATCGATTGGGGGGAGTGGTCTTGTTCGGTTTTGCACTGCAACGAGTATATTGTCATCTCACAATTATGTGCTCTCAGGTATTGTTTTGGTCATATCTCCATGAAGAATTATCCAATCATAATGAAATTTTGACCAGTTATTTGGAAATATCATAGCTTTGATTTGGCACCAACAAAACTAAAATCGGTACACAAATAGCTCAGTATGTAATCGGAGACTAAACTGTTTGATTACTATTATAATAGGCCTTTAAGTACTGTTTCGTTCATATCTTCGTAACGAAATGTCCGAATGAAAAAAAAATCAATAGCGTTCTATGGGAATGTTGTAGCTTCCATTTGCCGTCAACAGAACTCAAATCGGTTCACAGATGGCTGAGAAACCGATGTGACATTATTTGTAACGCACACACACACATACACACACACACATACACACACACACACACACACACACATACATACACACAGACATGTGCTCAGTTCGTCGAGCTGAGTCGAATGGTATATGACACTCGGCCCTGTGGGCCTCGGATAAAAAGTCGAGTTTTCAAGCGATCTTAATACCCTTCTATTGATGTAAGAAGGGTAAAAAGGAAACATTTTCAAAAGCGGATCTTTAAGTTTTGAGTCATAAAGTGAGAAAAGCAATCACTAAAATGTTCAGTCCATTAAGTTGATAGATGAACTGGTGCATTTAGTGTTCTCAAAAATCACCAAACTCAGGATGACGAGAGGGCCTCGTTTAAAACCGTGCACATACATTCAGTATTCGGTTTAAATGCTACAATAAATTTAGATTTTATTTAGAAGTTTACTGAGGATGTTGGTATTTTCTTGTTGTGAGTTTTGAAAATGTTTTTGCTAAAAAACTTGAGCAACATTTTCAGTAAATTTCGATCATAAATCATAACATCTTAACCAATTTAACTGAATTGTAAGTTTGACCTTATCCAACATTCTAAGGAGCTCTCGAATTCTCGGAGTTCGATTCTATCAGGCTGATATTTTTCACGCATCCTGCCCAGATTTCTGAGCGTATCTCGTTCTGGTACGTTAGAGAACATTTTTGATAAAAATAGTTTGACTAACGCTTTTGAGTAAATCCTTTTTGGGACTCCGAAGTTGTGATTTCATGACTGTAGCTTGATCAGGAAATTTTAAAATTATTATGCTAGTCCTGCTTGATATTCAATTTAATAGATTCCTAGAGATTTCAGCAATTCCTAAAGGATGTAATGTTAACCTTGACTTGAAGAAATCATCGCAGCAAATATTGAATGAACACCTGAAAATTTCGTGCAATAATGTTTCACAATATTAGACATGAAACAGCAGCAAGAACCTCCGTATATGGGTGATATCCAGAATTAAATCATGGTCGTCATTCACTTACCGACGAATGTCGTGAAGATCGTCCCAAATTAGTGATCATACCAGAAAACATCGATGTTATACGTGAACTGATTATGCAAGATTGTCATGTGACATACCGTGAAATTGAGGCAACTCTGAGCATTAGTATCACAATATTGCATGCACATTTAGCAGTAAAAAAAAGTTTGTTAAACTTGGATCCCACATAACTTGACAATTGTTCAAAAAAGGCTCGTGTTGTTTGGGGCAAAGAAATGCTCCAGAAATACAATCGTAGTGCTTCAAACTACGTGATTTCTAATTGCTACCGAACATCAAGGATAAACTGCGTGGGCGCCAAAAAGCTGCATTCAAATTTCATGCTTTGGAGATGTCGCCCGCCAAATGGAAAAAAAAAGTTTTGATTGAATTCAAAAGTATATCAATCATAAATGAGAATGTTTTGAAAAACAATAAAGCCGTTCCCGATGAGGAAAAGTACGTTCTTGATAATAATTCCCGAAATATGCATAGCACCCCTCGTAATGAGCTTGAAGTGCTTAGAAAGCAGAAGATGAACTTTTGTCATAATCCTTTTCCCCCCCTCAGCAGATTATTTCTCGTGACAGATTTGTCAAAATAATGCCCACTCCCCCCATCTCAAACCACCTATCGGATAGCTCAAATTCAAACGCCAAGCGAATCATTGATCTTAATTCGCCGGCGCGCCGTAGAAGGTGGCAGGTCAATAACAATTTCCATAATATCAATTATTTCCATCACTTGACACGAGGTCCTGCCCTGGTCGACCACTGCAGTATGCTTTTGGCTATTTTAGTACCCGGTGTCTGTATCACTCGAAGCTCTCCTTGGATGTTTGACTTCACGACAAACACCTTACTCTTCGTTCACCCCCCCCCCCCCCCCCCCACCAGCACCGCAAGAATTGCTAAACGATTCAGTTCCACGACACCAGCGCGCACCGTGAGAGCGTGAGAGTCACGCGCTGCTCCACAATCGATTGGATATTAATAGCTCCCTGGCTCTGCCCTGCTGCCATCATCGTACGGCTAATAAAATCTCGATTAAGTGATGTCGCAGCACGAATCCGGTCTCCCCCCAAAACGATTATGGCACCTTCAACCTTTTAGAGTCGGTCGATGATGATAATGGCATGACGACGACGACGACGACGGGAAAAAGCATCATTATGATAATTTGAATGATTTCCAAGAGATCGCGCTCCCCATCAGCACATTTGGATGAGTCCACGGCGGAAATCTCGGAAAATGCAACACTTAGACCGCTTCCAGGAAGATCCCTTCTGGCAAGGTTTTTGATTTTCCTCTGAAGCGAGGAGCGGTGGCGGCGACGTCTTATCAACTTCCCGTTCCGTTCGTGTCGTTTCAGTCTATGAAGGTGGGCTAATGGTGATTTTCCGCCTCGTCGGTTGCGGTGCGGTTCGATGAACGTTTATTTTGGGAGTTCTGGTTTTTTTTTTTACTTTCGCGGGGATGAGATGAACCGTAGTTAAGGTACAGAAAGGGACATATTTAACAAAGCTTCCGCCTTCGGGTTTTCAATTCGCATGAAAGGTGCGGTAGATTTGGGAAGATTTGAATGGCTGTAGCTTTATCTGTGTGTTCGCTTATTTTCCGTAAATTACACCCATTAATATTTATTTTTTTAATCTAAAATTATTTAATTTTAATTTATGCCAGGAAACGTGTACAAAGATGCAAAACAAAGTAACCCGAAACAGGTTTCTGGCGCCATTCAAAAAAAGGTGTGTTTTATTCAACTGATTTTTACTTCGATTTTTTTTATTTATTCAAAAGGGGGATGTTTCAGAGTGCTGTTTTCGATCGAGTTTCCCCTTGCTGAAATTATGATTTCCACATGCTTCCGGAACGCATGGCAGGTCCTAACAAAGTAGCCTAGATTCATTTCTCTCCATGTACGGATCAATGTTTGTCTAAGGCTTGCTGTACTCTGGTAGCGTTTAGAACAGGCCTTGGCCTTTATGACGCGCCATACTATATAGTCCAGCGGATTAGGATCGGGGATGGATGGCGGCTGTTCCTGCAACTACTTCTGAGTGCTGCTCAAGGTGTGGCACGGAGCCCCTTCTTATTAAAATACAACACATTTAGCTTCGGGTCGTACTGCTCTTTGATCCACGGAAGAACAAACTTACCCAAAATCCCGATGAAGACCTCCGTGTTTACTTTGTTGCCAGCTGGAATGTACACCGGGTTCATGTTTTTGCTATTGGAAGCCACCATTCCAAACACCATAACGGTAGCAGGAGAGAACTAATATAGCGATCCGTTCTGGAGTTTGATACGAAATCGACGGTTACCAGGCTCTCGTCGAGGATTAGAAGTTCAAGATTTTCATACATTGCTCGACTCGTAGCTTCCGGATGCGGTTGGTAATCATGTGACTATTTTTTTCGTGCCTTCGACTTCGCATCGCAATCTTCCTCTACGATTTTCCGTGCCGTCTTCCTCTGCCATTTTCCTCATTGGACGCACTAGATTCGCTCGAATCCTCTTTTTGATGGCAGCAATAACCCTCGGAATCCGAGTGATGACCTCGGACGATCTGTGGCCACATTTGCGGATAGTTGTCATTTCTTTTCTCGGTCTCTAAGACCCTTTTCATGGGTCACCGGGACACTCATACGGCGATTGAAAAGTCTTTATGCAATCGGCTATTTTACTCACAACACGGCGCGTGAGATTTGTACCTTCACAGAGGATACAACCATAACTCACCGCAGATGAAGCAGCAAGCAGCACTTTGCTTTGCCTCTAGTCGGTGGTAAATACACAGACTGAAAGTGTGCGCTTGTGATGGGATGGCTTGGAAAGAGTGAATCACTCTCTCTTTTAAACGACCGCTCTCACATGCTCTCATCTGTCTTCGCGCCCGCGCTCTCGCCCGCGATTGCTACCGCGTACACTTGTGCGAGGACGCGCCAGTGCTCTTTCTGTGATTCACTGGTGCGGTTGATAAAGAAAACGTCGTCAGAGTTGTAGAAAATGTACGAAAAAAGGAAACGGGAAGAAATCAAGCTGAACAATGCATTAGGTCCTAAGTAACATTGAGAGATTCTCTTTGTCAACTTTCTCTTTGATTAATGAGGGATTCCATCCAGAATGTGCCGGAAATCCCAAAAATCATACCCGATCATCATTGATTTGGATGAAACTTGGCACATGAGTTCGGTACGTTGGAAAAAAAAAATTCCACTGGTGTTAAGATAATTTGGGTTCAAGAGTAACTTTTGAGATATGCGTATGTGTTTTTTCCAACATTTTACTTGAAAAATCGTAGTTCAAAAACCATTACATTTAGAGAAAAACTTTATATAAGGGAATTGTAGGGAACTAAAAAGCCTTTCTTAAAAAAATATACACAGAAAAAAAATTTTTTTCATCAAGAAAAATCAAAAATAATTACTAAAAATAAAATATCTAAAAAACATATTTTTAATATTTTTTAATTTGTTGTATGGAAATTTGAGGAAAACAGACACGTTTTAAAAAAATTCTAGGATGGACGCTCTATAATAAAAAAGTTTTTCAAATAGCGAACTTTGGTGTATATATCAAATTTTGGTTATTCATTCTTATAAATAAATTTTGATGTTACAATATGGTTTTGGAGATCATTACAAACAATAATAATATTAATGATAAACCACGTAAACGCAAACTGTTTTCAAGATATTTCTGATTTTCTTTCAATAAAATTTCAAAACCTCAAAAATACGCCCTTTTCATAAATTACTCGTGATATTAAAACAACAATAGCTAACGATTGTTTCTCTTGTGTTTTTAGCCTTTTTAAAACACATGTATGTGCCTATTACTTACTCTTAACAGCTCGTCGATTGAAAAAGCTTCAATTAAAGTTATAAGACAAAAATAATGAATTATGGTTGGATTTATATTTATATATACCATTTATTAGTCTCGGTCATTGATTACATAAACATTATATAAACTATTGATTGCTTTTATATATATTATGAATCCTGCCTTCTTCGTCGATTCGAAAATCAGTTTTACAAAACTTCGTTTTCTGAAATTGGAACGAATGAGTGGTACTTTGTGTACCTGCAATCGTTTTAGTCTGTCGGTAAATTTCATTCCATTCTGCTACCTCTGTTCATACTCTTCATGTGATACATAACAAAACGACATTTTTGTTAAACAATCATCACTTTTTGGTTCGCCCATTCGAATAACTCGTAATGCACTTTTATAGGGTGTTCATGTTGTACAGCAAGGCTTGCATATCTTGCCATTCGTTTTAATGTACCACCAATTGCATCGCAAGGTCCCTTACCGTGGATGTTGCGAAAAATGCCATTCAGCATCAATATTGTATTTCTTTTTAAACTTACAAAGGCTTGAAAGTTCTTCCTATTTTTATATTGGGATGCTGCCCCGTCAGACATAAACGTAGCTTTTTACTTTAATTTTTGTTTGCAAAAAGCTTATTAGTTTTGAAATAAACACCTGCACCGCAATCGTATCATGTTTCAACACTTCGAGATAACAATGAAACTGATATTTTTAAGTATTCCAGATTCCGTGTAATAAATGACAAAGGGTGAATAGTGGCTTGCTCATTACTCCAATAACTACTTTGAACAGCATCTTGAAAAACAAATGAATAATTTTCAGAAAATCACAAATTATTATTACTTCGCCGTCTTTAAGACAACTTTTATAATCTCTCAAGAAACTAGACTGCTGAGATTTGACAAATCGTGGATACTAATTGTTCCAACTTTTCACAAAAATAAGCAATAAATTCATCAATTGGTTTAACGAGTGTCTCTAAACTACATCTATCAGTTGAAATCCATTGCTCAAAGATATTTCAATCAAACCACGTTTTTCTAATTTGTCTGTCAAACTACTTCAAAATCTGAAAAGCCTGGACATCGTTCGCATTCACGGAGGTAACATTTTTTAGTTCTAGTTGATGAGCTACATAATATTTCTTCAAAACACAATTTATAATCATTCTCGAATGAATATTTTCTAAGACCATGAAGCATCAAGTTAATGTTCTCATGAATGGTGCAAACACAAATGTTATGAGAACCTGTGCTGCAAGTAATTTGCAATGCTTTGGTCTTAGTGCTGCAAAAGAGCTAAACCCAACAGCATTTTGATGCATCTCTTGAAATTTAATGAAAGCTTCTCTTAATGAACAAACTAAAAGGCGCTTTTGAATATGAACCTCTTACCTTCACTCTCACTGAAACGTAGTCGTTCATACCAGGGTTGCTCGTGTAATCTCATCACTGTCGTAAAATTGCAAAATTTGGTTTTTATTTCCGGTTCAGACCGTGCCCCAGCTTCGTTAGGGGCAGCTAAAACACCTTCGTGCTTTGCAAGGAATTTAGCTTGTGATACGATGTACTTGTTTGTTATTCCAAATTCTGCCATTACTCTTTGATTTGTCCAAGATTGTGGTAAACCGAAAGTATCCTTACTTGATCGTCCCTCGAAGTTTCTGGATCAGCATACCGGTCCTTTAGCTGCGCGATTATTTCGTCATATTCGGCTGCTTTCACTTTCAATTGTTCCAGGTCATCCTCCTCCGTTGATCCTCAAATATGTGTCCGAATGCCGTTTGAAACATCTTGAACTTTTGCGGGCATGATTTACGTTCAGGAACTTTTAGCCGATATTGGCGAAACGTGATTCCAGCTACGCCCTTGTTAAATAGCTCAATATTATGGCGCCTTGAATAATCTTGCACACTGCTATCGGATGGCACCGACATTAATGATATTGCCGATGGCGTTTCCTCGAGACCATACAAGTCTACTTGCCGTGATGTAGATGGTTGTGGATCCATAATGTTAGTAATTGATGGTTTCTCACTAGGCTCCGAAATTGCAGCATGGGATTGTTCCGTTCTATTTAAATGCAAAACGACAATTATCACAAATCATCAAAGAAGTGTCCAAATGTGTTTTGCCCATAAACTTGAGTTTTTGACATTTTGTTCGGTTAATTTACGAAGGTTTTTTGAGCACCGTTTAGTGGGAAACGGCATACAACACTTCTTCATTTTAAACTCCATTTTCAGTTCACTCAGATAGATTTTACTGATGAATGCGACTATGTATGAGCATATATATTGGCTGTGGTACCTTTGGAAATGCAGGTATAAAACATCTCTGGTAGTTTACAGGCAGCGTACATTAGCTGTTTTTTATGAGAAGATATACCTGACATACGTTATAGCTGCTATTTGTCTACCTACCTTAAACAATATGTGTTACTTTCATCGCTACATCACCGAACTGTTCGGAGTGTAGTTTTCACACACTACACCCGACCTCTAACATCGTTGGAGCTTGGCAAAATAGTCAGCAGTTCGATTAATATGCTTCTTCTATATGACCCTCCGCATAATTTCATCATCTGTCCATTTCACACTTGTCGCCCCTGCGACATCTATCTCGCTGTTACTTTCATCGCTTTAGCAAATTCGCTCCTTCATTCTCTGAGCGGCCTGACCGATACAGCCATAAAACAATTATAAATATATTGATTGCAATATTAAAACAATAGTGCTATTTATCTTGTTCTTTTCAAATGAGTCTTCTTATCATCCTGATATCAAAAGAAAAGAGGACATTAGAGTAATGTGAACGTTATAATATGAAGATCTTGGAAAATTTATCATTTCTGGTGGAAATCTCGATTAACTTAAGAAAGAGCGAATTTTCTGAGGTTTTTTCATTCTATTGAAATAAAATCCGAAAAATCTCGAAAACGGTTGCGTTCAGGTGATTTATCATAATAATCATTATTGTTTTTAATGATCTCCAAAATCATATTGTATAATTAATTTTCATTTATAATAATGAATAACCAAAATTTGAAATATGCATCAAAGTTCGCTCTTCGGAAAACTTTTTATTATAAGAGCGTCCATCCTAGAGTTTTTTCAAAACGTGTCTTTTTTCTAAAATTTCCACAAAACAAATTTGAAAAATATTAAAAATATGTTTTTTTATATTTGATTTTAGTAATTATTTCGATTTTTCTTTATGAAAAATTTTTTTTCAGTGTACATTTTTTACAAAGCCTTTTTAGTTCTCTACAACTCCCCATATAAAGTTTTTCTCAAATGTAATGGTTTTTGAACTACGATTTTTCAAGTAAATGTTGGAAAAAAACATACACCCATCTCAAAAGTTACTCTTGAATCCAAATAATCTTAACACCAGTGGATTTTTTTTTTTCAACATACCGAAGACGTGTACCAAGTTTCATCAAAATCGAAGATAGTTGAGTTTGGTGACCGACCGATTTGGCGTGGAATCAGTCTAATAGCTTGTCTATTAAACGATTTGCTGATGTTTTCAACGTATTGGATCCTTAATCACACTTTATACTACCTACTATTGAAAATAGTTGAACATGTTTTTACATAGCCGTAGGAGCGCAAAGAGGAAGTCGACAAAGAGAGTCTCTCAATGTTACTTAGGACCTAATGCATTGTTTTGCTTGAAATATTCTTCTGTCTTCGTTTGTCATGTAGTGTAAAGTAAAATTTACAATCACTGCTATATAGTGGCAGAAGAGCCAACGTCAGTGAGCACGGCGCTTCTGTGAATTTGAGATCTTTTCTTTTCACTCTAGAGCGATCGAGTGTTGTGTGAATAAAAACCATTTTTTGCACTCTCATGCGCTACCCGCACGCAAACACGATGGTGAATATAAACAAGAGAAAAGCTGAAGTGATAGTAGGAAGAGTGTGTGGAACATTGAAAACTCTCTACCACACTGAGGATAAGGACATCACTGCAGCCTACTTTGATATGAATTATAACTTAAATGCTTGCAAATAAAACCAAGGCATTGGATGCACAAGTCATACGAGAACCTTATGTGTACGATGGTGCAAACATTATCACGCATACGTTATATGTATACGACTTTAAGCTGGCATCATCAGACAGCAGGGATGTTTCTGTAGATATATGTTAGTTGGTTAGCCATTTGCGAAGTATACTTGTATTATGATTGTTTATCAAGGACTTCATACCCAATGCCCAGGGAATAAAGATTTTTTTTTAACGAAAAATTCCTTGACTAGTCCGGAAATGGAACATAGTCACCTGCAGCATAGTGTCACTCTGTAGTTGCACATTTACCGACTGAGCGAATAGAACTTGATTCAAATAAAAAAAAAAAAGGACGCCCACAAGAGCCCACTCGACATGTGTCCTGAACTATTCTTTCAACACTTCTAGGAGTCCGGGAAGCGCAAGAGAGCCTTCTGATAATAGGCACATCATTTAACAGATTCAATAAGACTCTTCAAAGTAGTTTGGAGTGCATAATTTGCAGATCTTCAGGCTTAATTAAGTTTTGATCGAAAATTCCTTGATTTTTTTATGAATCCTGAATGTTTACAGCAGCCTTCTACCCAGATGCACATAATTGAAACGATAGAATGAGATATTTGTTGCTTTTTGAAATATTCAGAAGTTATAATTATTAGCATTCACAGACTAAAAGAAGCCTTGAATAATGTACTGAAAGTTACTTTGAATCCGTTAAGTTCAGGTTGCCGATTTTAATAAATTATTCAATATTCTCCAAAGCACTGCTAAGTTCAGATCTTAAAAATCGACATGCTCAACTCTTGAACAAGCATAGTTTTTGAACCATATTCTGAAATTTCTGAAATTCGATCAATAAATCGATTCAATAATCTATTTTAGGCTCTCCAATGTATTCTCGAGTTCAGATGTTGAGGAACTTAAAGCTCAGTTTTCGAGTCTGTTAAGTTCAACATATTGGTTTTGAACAAAAATTCAATACTCTTCCAATAAGGTCTTGAGCATATTCCTTGAAATTTCTGAGTGTCTAGGAAGCTTTCCGGAAGCCCCTGATAGCAGTGCTGATCATTTAATCAATTCAATAATCTATTTGAGGCTTTCCAATTTTTCATGGAGTTCAAATCTTCTGGGGCAACAGGTTCATCAAGTCTTGAATGATACTCTCAAAGTACTCTGAAGTTCTGATCTTGAAAATCTACAGGCTCAACTAAGTTTTGAGCCATATTTTGAAATTTGTTCGAGTCTAGGTAGCTTTCGGGAGCCTGCTGACACATCTTCTTCTTAGCAATAATGTATCCATCAACAACATCAACATTTTCACCAGCAGGCAACTCCATCAAAAAATTTTTTCTTCAAAGTATTTCCATCCTTCTTCACGTTGCTTTTAAAGGCAAAAAAGGCAGGTAGAGAAGCGACAGCCAATATAATTCTTCCTATCTTTAACTTTGCTTTTTCTGTTATATTCACCATCGTGTTGCGTGGTGGAAAGAGAGTGCAAAAATATTTTATTCATACTAACACTTCGATCGTTTTATAAAAAGAAAGATCTTCAAATTCACAGAAGCTGCCGCGTCACTTCAACGTTGGCTCTTCCGCTACCATAGCGCAGTGATTGTACCTACTTACACGGCATGACAACGGTATTGCAAGAATATTTGGCAACAATGTATTAGGTCCTAAGTAACATTGAGAGACCTCTCTTTGTCGACTTCCTTTGAGGCCCTGTACGGCTATGTAAAATATGTTCAACTATTTTCAATAGGTAGGTAGTATAAAGGTGATTATGATCCAATACGGGTACGGAAACACTTGTATAAATCGTTACAGACAAGCTATTAGATCGATTCCACGTTTGAATTGGTCAATACCAAACTTAACCATTCGACACTTTAGAGCAAACTTGTACAATGCCTCGGTGCGTTGAAAAAATCCACTGTGTTAAGATTATTTTAGACTAAGAGTATCTTTGAGATGGTAGTATGTTTTTTCCAATATTTACTGAAAATCGTAGTTCAAAACCATTACATTTAGAGAAAACTTATATGTGAGCTGTAGAGAACTAAAAAAGGCTTTGTAAAAAAAATGCATCGAAAAAAATTTTTTTTCATAAAGAAAAAATTCAAAAATAATTATTAAAAATCAAATATAAAAAAACAAATTTTTAATATTTTTCAATTGTTTTGTGAAATTTTAGAAAAAGATACGTTTTGAAAAAACTGTGATGGGACGCCTTTATAATAAAAAAAGTTTTCCGAAGAGCGTAGAACTTTGACATTATTTCGTGCCTCTGGTTATTCATTATTGTGCAACAGTAAATACCATAATATGATTTTTGGAGATCATTGGCGTTCACGAATATTATTATGATAAATCACTGAACGCAAACTGCTTTGAGATTTTTCGGATTTTATTTCATAGAATGAAACCCTGCAGGCCTGTTACTTTTTCGTTAACGATTTCACCAAGAAATATTAAATTTTCCAAGACTGGCAGAACATAATGCTCATTTACCACGTCTTCTTTTTGATATCATATGATGCAAGGAAGACCAATAAGAAACGTTGATAAAAAATAGTAACGCTGTTTTAATATTAATCAATATATTTATAATTGTTTTATGCCGTAATGGTCAGCTGCTCAAGAGAAATGAAGTAGCGAATTGAAGTAAAACAGTTGGTGTTAACATAGATAGATGTCGGTAAAGCACAGGGGAAATGGACAGATGATGGTAAAATTATAAGAGGGCTTATGATATAGCCAGCTATATTAATCGAACTGCTTTATTTCTACAAACTCCAACGATGTTATATCGGGTAGTGTGTGAACTACTCCAATATCAGTATGAAGATGAAGTAACATACAAGCCACATAGTAGTAGACAATAGCGCTATGTATGTCGTAAGTATATCTTCTGGAGAAAACAACATAATGCAATAATGCCTGTAAACTACCAGAGATGTTATACCTGCATTTAAAGGTACTCACAGTTAATATATATGTCACATAGTCATTCATCAAAATCTATCGGAGTGAACGAAAAATGAGTTTAAAACAATATGTTGTATGTTTCACGAACGTTTCAAAACTAGAATTAAATCGAACAAATGTCAAAAATTTAAGTTTATGGGCAAAACACATTTGGACACTTCTTTTAATATTTGTGATAATTGTCGTTTGCATTGAATAGAATCAGCCAATCCATGCCAAATTTCGGATATCGGTGAGAAACCACTGGTCGCTGAATATTTGGTGATCCACAAACTATCTACATCACGAAAGACTTGTATGGTCTGAGAAAACGCCACCGCAATATCATAACAGTCAGTGCCATCTGATAGCAGTGGCAAGATTATTCAAGGCGCCATAATATTAGCTGGTTTTCACAAGGCGGTAGTTGAATCGTTTCGCCAATATCGGCTAAAGTTCTGAACGTAAATATGCCCGCAAAAGTTCGAAGATGTCAACGTATTCGGATCAATATATTTGGGGATCAAGCGGAGGAGGATGACCTGAATCAATTGAAAGGAAAGCAGCCAGAATATGACGAAATAATCGCGCAGCGCAAGGACCGTAAAGGTTGATCCAGAAATTGAGGGACGATCACGGCGGCGATATTGGTTTTATCATTAATTCAGACAAATCAAAGAAAATGGCGAATCTTGGAATAACAAAACGCGCGATCGTATCAAGTTAAATTTCGCAAAGTATCGGTAGCGTGTTTTAGCTGTCCTTTAACGCTGCTGGGCACGGTCTGAAACCTCCGAAATAAAACCAAATTTGCAATTTTACGACAGTGATGATTAATATTTGTTGCACCTGTATGGAACGACTACGCTTGAAGTAGAGCGGAAGGCAAAGGTGTCCATATTCAGCGCTTAGCTGAATTTATTAAGAGTGTTTTCTATTAAATTTCAAGAGATAACGTACCACAAGGCTTAGTTTTGCACACTACATCTGGGGCATTGCAATTACTAACAGGAAACCATAACAGTTAACCATTCACAGGAACATTAACTGATGTTTACGTTTCAGGAAAAATATTCATTCGAGAATGATTATAATTGTGCTTGAAGAAATATTATAGCTCACTCAACCGGGAATCAAAAATAAATGCCTGCGGATAATGCGAAATCGATGTCCATGCAGGCTTTTTCAGATTTTGAGAGTAGTTTGACAGACAAATTAGAAAAACGTAGGTTTAGTTGAAAACACTTTTGTTACTGTGGATTTCCAACTGATAGATGGTTGAGACACCGTTAAACCAAATTGATGAATTTACGTTTATTTTTGTAGAAAGTTAAATTACTAAAATCATTGATTTTGTCAAATCTCAGCATTCAGGTTTCTGAGAGATTGGCAAAAGTTTCGCTCCAAAGCATTTCAAAGTAATACTAATTTAGTATCTTTCTGAAAATATTCATTTGTTTTTCTGGCGATGTTCAAAGTATTATTTATAATGAGCAAGCCACTATTCACCTTTATTACACGTAACGGGAATACTTAAAAATATGTTTAATAGCATTCCTGCATGTTGAAACATATTACTTTATTTGCGGTGTAGTGTGTTTATTTCTAAAACTAATAAGCTTTGTCGAAAATTAAAGTAAAGAAAGCTACATGTCATGTCTGACGGGTACATCCCAATATAAAAATAGGAAGAACTTTAAAAGCCTTTTGCAGTTGAAAGAAATACATGATGATGCTTAGTCATATTTTTTCGCAACATCCCCATTGCAGACCTGCGATGCAATTGGTGGTAATATTAAAACGAATGCTAAGATATAAAGTCATAAATAATTGTTTTTTAATGACCTGCAGAAAAAGTGCATTACAGTTATTCTTGAATAAGGAACCAAAAAAGATGATTGCTTAATAAAATGTCACGAAAGTGACATAATACACAAGAAAGAATAGGTATAGCAGAATGGAAACAAAATTACCGACAGATTAAACGATTTGGCAGGCACAATAAAGGCTCATCATTTGTTCCACTAGAAAACGTGCTTTTGTAAAACTGTTGAATGATGAAGAAGTAGATTCATAATATATATGCAGCAATCAATAGTTTATATAATAAGCTAAGGTAATATTATCACCATCAGATTGGTTTAAAATGGTATATATAAATATAACCAACCATAATTCATATTATTTTTGTCTTATAACTTTAATGAAGCTTTTCAATCAGACGAGTTGTTAAGAGTAGCACAGGCACACACATGCTAAAAGTGCTAAAAATTACTAAGAGAAACAACGTTAGTTATTGTTATTTAGAATATCATGAGTACTTATGGAAAGGCGATGGATATATGCTTGAAATTTTATTGAAAGAAACTAGAAATATCTTGAAAACGGTTGCGTTTTACGTATTTATCATTAATTATTATTTATTGTTGTAAATGATCTCCAAAACCATGTATTGTAACATCGTAATTTCATTTATAAGAATGAATAACCAAAATTAGATACATGCACCAAAGTTCAAGCTCTTCTGAAAATCTTTTTATTATAAGAGTTGTCCAACCCTAGAGAATTTTTTGAAACGTGTCTGTTTTCCTCAAATTTCCACACAACAAATTTGGAAAAATATGAAAATATTACTGTTAGATATTTTTATCGATTTTGATAATTATTTTCGATTTTTCTTGATGAAAATTTTTTTTCATGGAGCATATTTTTACAGCGCTTTTTTGATTCTCTACAACCTCCCATATAAAGTTTTTTCAAATGTGGTGTTTTGAACCATGATATTTTACAAAATGTTGAAAAACACATACGCCCATCTCAAAAGTCACTCTGAATCCAACATAATCTTAAACACCAGGGAATTTTTTCAACGTACCATCCATGCGCGGGTGCCATCCAAATCACGATATCGGCATTTTGACGGCACATTCTTACGGAATCTCGACAATCAGTATATGCCATTGAGACCTCAATGTTACGGCAGTAATCCACGCACAACGCTGATTTTCCCGTTTCTTTCTACATTTTCTACACCTGACGACGTTTATCAACCGCACCAGTGAATCACAGAAAGAGTACTGGCGCGTCCGCACAAGTGTACGCGGTAGCAATCGCGGGCGAGAGCGCGGCGCGAAGACGATGAGAGAAGGTGAGAGTTGTTCGCTTAAAAAGAGAGATGATTCCAATTTTTCTCTATTAATCCCATCCATTAGAAAGCGGCACATTCTCAGTTCGTATTTACCACCGACTAGAGGCAGCTGCTGCTTTGCTGTTTCATCGCAGCAGAGTTGTATTGCATCCTCTCAGAAGGCACAAATCCGTTAATGCCATGCAGCGTGGAAGAAATAATATCAGGTATGACTTTCAATCGCTGTGGCGAGAAGGTCCGGTGACCGCAGTGCGTGGGTCTTTAGAGACCGAGGCAGCACAGGGCAGTCGATTAACTATCCGCAATGTCATAAGATCGCCCGAGGTCACCGGATCTTCCATAAGTACATGTTATCAAAGAGGATTCGAGCGAATCCAGTGTTCAATGAGAAAATGGCAAGATAGGTGTTTTTTACGGCGACTGGAAAATCGTAGAGAAGATTGCGATGCGAAGTCATGCACGAAAAATAGTCACATGGACAACCGTATCCGGAAGTTAAGAGTCAAGCTGTATGAAAACTTGAAACTTCAATCTGATTATCGTTAATCGGTCGATTTCGTATCAAACTCCAGAACGGATCGCGTTATATTAATTTCTCCTTGCTACGTTATGGTGTTTGGACCAGGCTTCGGAAGAAAAACATAAACCGGTAAGATCAGCTATAAACAAAGTAAACACGGAGGTTCTTCATCAGATTTTAAGGTTTGTTCTTCCGTGGGATCAAAGAAAGGTAGGTACGACCCGGAAGCAATGTGTTGTATGACAAGATATAAGCCTCGTGCCACACCTGACAGTACCGCAGTAGTTGCAGGAACAGCCGCCATCCATCCCTGATCCTAATCCGCTGACTATATAGTATGGAGAAAAGTCATAAGGCTGCTGCCTGTTTTAAATTGCTGTCATATAACAGTGCTTCTCAGACAAAACATTATCCGTACATGAGAAATGAACAGTTTACTTTGTTAGATTCCGCTTACAAACGGAAGGATGTGGAATGAGTACTTCAGCAAGGGGAAACTGATCGAAAAAATAGCACTTTGAAACATTCTTTGAATAAATAAAAAATCATAAAATCAGTTGAATAAAACATAATTTTGAATGTTTGAAAACCACGGGTTACTTTGTTTTGCATCTTTAGACACGTTTCCGTATAAATTAAAATTAAATAATTAGATAAAAAAAATAAATATTAATGCGTAATTACGGTACGGTGAACACACAGATAAAGTTACAGCCATCTCAAATCTTCCCAAATCTACCGCACCTTTCATGCGAATTGAAACCTGAAGGCGGAAGCTTTCTAAATATGTCCCTTCGTATCTTAATCATGGTTCATTCATCCTGGCGAAAAAAAATCAGACCCAAAATAAATCGTTCTACTTGAACTGGACCGCGGGATTATAGAGGTGAAAATCATCATTAGCTCACCTTCAGACCGAAACGACACGAACGTAGAATCGGAAGCGATACGTCGCCGCCACCGTTCTGCCAGAGGAGGTAATCAAAACCTTGCTGCTGGATCAGCACCGCGTTGCATTTTCCGAGATTTCCGCTGGGGACCATCCAAAATGCCGGATAGAGCGCGATTCCTTGAAATCATTCAAATTATCATAACATGTTTTTCCCGTCGTCGTCGTCGTCGTCATGCCATTATCATCATCGACCGACCTAAAATATTGAAGGTGCCATACCGTTGGGGGAGACCTTATTCGCGTTGCGACATCACTTATCCGAGATTTCTATTAGCTGCGCGATGATGGCAGTGGCAGGCAGGTTTGTGGTTATTACATCCAATCGATTGCATAAAGCGTGTGACTTCACGCTCACGGTGCGCGCTGGAAACGTGGAACTGAGTCGTTTCTACCTTTGCTGCTGGGGGGGAAGAGTAAGGTGGTCGTGAAGTCAAAACATCCAAGGAGAGCTTCGAGTGATACAGACACCGGGTACGCAAAATAGCCAAAAGATGACAATGCGTATCGACCAGGGCAGGACCTCAAATGGCGCGATGGAAGACGATATGAAATACATTGACCTGCCACCTTTCTACGGCGCGCTGGCGAATTAAGATCAATGATCGTTTGGCGTGCTTTGAATTTGAGGCCATCCGATAGGTGGTCAGATGGGGGAGGGCATTATTAAGCCACCGTCATGGAGAAAGACCCGCTGAGGGGGGGGGAAATGAATTATGTCAAAGTTCATCTTTCATTGCCACTTCAAGCTCATTGAGGGGTGCCATGCATGACGGGAATTATCAAGAACGTACTTCTATCAGAACAATATTATTTTTTCAAAAACACTTTATTTACATTTATACTTTTGAATTGACCAAAATCTTTTTTCCATTGGCGGGCGACATCTCCAAAGACAATTGAATGCAGCTTTTTGGCGCTCCACGTGCTATCCTGATTTGGTAGCAATTAGAAATCACGTAGTTTGAAGCACTACGATTGGTATTTCTGGAGTATTTTCGTCTAAAACAAACATTGTTTTTTGAAACAATGGCTGTTATGTATCCAAGTTAATAACTTTACTAAATGTATGTGCAAGACAGGATATTACTAATGTTCAGAGTTAGCTCATTTCACGGTATGTCATGGCGATAATCTTGCATAATCAGTTCACGTATAACATCGATGTTTTCTTATATGATCAATAATTGGGATTATCTTCACGATATCGTTTCGGTAAGTGAATGACGACCATGATTTAATTTTGGATATCACCCATATATTTGGAGGTTCTTGGCGTTACTATGTTCAATATTAGAAACATACTGGCACGAAATTTTCAGGTGTTCATTCAATATTTGCTATGATATTCTTCGTTCAAGGTTAACATTACATCCTTTAGGAATGTTTGTAAATTTAGAATCTTCAAATTTAATATCACAGACTAGCATAATAATTTTAAAATTTCTGACTGCTTTCAAGGTCATGAAATCATAACTTTCGGAGTCCCAAAAGGATTTATATCGCGCGTTAGTCAAACTATTTTATCAAAATGTTCTCAACGTACCAGAATGAGATATGCCTAAATTCTGGGTGTGATGTGAAAATATCAGTTTGATAGAACTGAAACTCCAGAATTGAGAGCTCCTTAGAATGTTGGATAAGGTCAAACTTACAATTCAGTTACAAATTACAGACAAGATGATTATGACTTGAAAATTTATTGAAATAAGTGTCGTTTAGCAAAAGATTTTCTAAAAACTCTACAACAAGAAAATAGTCAATATCTCAGTAAAACTTCTAAATAAAATCTAAATTTTCTATTGGGAAGAGCTAAACTAATACTGAATGCGTACACGTTTCAAACGATATTCTCCTGTCATCCTCAGAGTTTATATTTTTGAGAACACTAAATGCAAATTGTTCATCTATCAACCAATGGACTGAACATTTACAGGATTGCTTTTTCCACTTATGATCAAAACCAAATATTCCGCTTTAGTAATGTTTCCTTTTTACCCTTTCTTACATCAATAGAAGGGTGACAAGATCATGCTTTGAAAACTTGACTCTTATCCGAGGATCATTGTGTCGAGTGTCATATTAGCCTTATCACTGGACTGTGCTCGATTTTGAACTATATTATTAAATGGTGTATGTATGTGTGTGTGTGTGTGTATGTGTGTGTGTTACAAATAATGTTGTCACATCAATTTCTCAGTTACCTGTAACGTCCGATTTGGTTCTTGCCGGACGGCAAATGGAAGCCGCCAACATTCTACAACGCGGTTGATTTTTTCATTCAGATACTTTGCCATGAAGATATGAACGAAACAGCATCAAAAGGTCTATTATAATAGCAGTAATCACAAACAGTTGGCCTGACAAGATACTGAGCTGGCTTGTGCACCGATTTAGTTGTTGGAAAAGAATCAAAGCGCAGATATCAAATAACTGGTCAGCTCAATATGATTGATACAATTCTTCGGTGAGATACACCAAAACAATACCTGAGAGCACATATCAGAGATGATTAATATACTGTTGCAGCAAACCAACAGCATCCACCTCCACCATATTACAATATGTAACTGGAACGCCAC